>JAQLOM010000016.1:12089897-12104103 GCA_030068315.1 Chrysichthys thysi
CAATGCAAAACCACATACTGCAGCCATTACAACAGTCCGGGTGCTGAATTGGCTGCCTGCAGTCCAGATCTTTCACCCATAGAGAATATTTGGCGCATCATTAAATGTCAAAGACAACCACAAACCCTAGAAGAACACCAAAACTACTGAAACTCATAACCTCGATGCCCAGACGTCTTCAAACTGTTTTGAAAAGAAGGAGATGCTACACCATGGTAAACATGCTCCTGTCCCAACTATTTTGAGACCTGTAGCAAGAACCAAATTTGAAATGAGCTCATTTTGTGCCTAAAATTATAAAATTTCTCAGTTTAAACATTTGTTATGATATCTATGTTCTGTTGTGAATAAAATATTGGCTCATGTGATTTGAATGTCTTTTAGTTTTCATTTTATTCAAATTTAAAGAACGTCCCAACTTTTCTGGAATTCGGTTTGTATAATTCTGTATATATTAATCTTTTCTCAACAAAAAGGAGGATTCTGAGCCAGTGTTGAGCTAGATTTAACTACATCCTAAAAGCTGAAGTTAGACAGGCTTTAACCCCTTGATGTCCCAGCTTAAAGCCCATTCACTATACTACTATTCCCTATAGTGGTATTAAACAATAAAGGATATGCATATGAAACTGATTAAAGCCTGCTCTGATGATCAAGTCTCAGGAGTCGATGGGGTAATTGGATGTTATCGGGTGAAAAATATGCGGCTAGCTCTCATCATGCAAGACAAAATGCAGCCATGGATTTCCCAAACACAAACTGTTGACAGAGAGCTTAGCTGAACCTGTATGCGATGAAGGCAGAATGATCATAAAACAAATGGGATTTTTTAGCTCTGGGCTGCAGATGGACTGTGTGTTTGCACTGTGTGTCCCCAACTGGACCGAATGACGGATGCAGGAGATGTTTGATGAGGTCTTAATGACAGCTGGCATTAAAGCCCCCTGTGAACTCCAGCAAGTCAGACGTTTCCTCGCTCCAGATCCCTGCCTGCTGTGTCAATCAAAGCGTTAGCAGGACTCACAGCTTCACTCCATGGACCTGCTCCAGTTCGGCAGGAGACAGAGATAGCGCCTTGGAACAAGCTGCCTCTTCATCACTGGCTCTCCTGCTTCATCAATCCATCCAGCCATCCATCCCTTCCATTCGCTCTAAGCTAGGTGTCGTCTCCATCGCTCCTGTCTACACTTTCTATTTAAAAAATGATATCTATATCCATCTCCTTCTAATCCTCTGCTCATTAGTAGAGATACACCTCACTCCTTTCTGCCTGTTTTCTTTCTTTCCGTCTCTCTGGTGAGTTCTGTCATGTGGAGCAAGAGAGCTCAGTGAGTACCCAGAGATTCATGCTCCCCTGCCAGCAACCAAATGAGCCCTGGCCACAGCAGTTCTCCTGCTCATAAAACTCCCATCTTCCCCACAGCCCTAACACAATCGACTCGTTATCGCCCCTCCTCAGAGTCTTTGGAAGAACAGCATAGTCCTCTGCTGCAACAGTAGCAGGGGGTCAGTTAAAGCTGCAGCGAGACATGGCTCAGGAATAGAACAAGCATAGAGGCATGTCGAAGAAAGCAGATGTGCCTCAGTGAGACACCAGCAGTACTTTCTGCTAATGATTTGACTAGGCACGCTGCTTTTGCTTTCAAAGTCTGGGCCCAAAAGTCTACACGATATAAAAGCAGTCGCATATATTAGAGATGCAACGTATTCAGAATTAACACATTAATGTGTTCTAAACAGATCAGATGAGGTGAGAAGTTTACACATACTCATCATGGGCATGAATATCAGAGCTAACGGTCTACAGCTGCTAGCTTCTCTGTGCACAATGTAAAAGGGTTTGTTTGACAAGAAAAAGGTAATAAGAGGTTTGGTAACTTTTCAAAGATCTGGAAAAAGACTGAAACGGTCACCCGCAGCTGAGAGGAAATTTGTTTGGATGGTCAGGAACAAGCCAGGAACCATCAAGGTACAGGCCTGCCATGAACTGGAAGCTGCTGGAACACTGTCTACAGTCAAGGGAGTTTTACCCAGGACCATGGACCGTGATCGGCCCTCCCAAGAACTAAGCCCTCGCTCACACTTTCAAGCTCCACTAAAGTTTGCAGCTGACTAGATGAACACATGAAGCCTTCAGGAGGAAATTTTCATGGTCAGATGAGGCAAAGATGAAGTTGTTTGGCCCAAATGACCTGAGAAAGAGAGGAACATTGTGCTAATTGGTAAGCATGGTGGCGGTAGCATCATGGTCTGGGGCTGTTTTGCTGCCAGTGGTACTGGTGCATTGCAAGAAAGTGGAAGAAATAATGAAGAAACTTCAGTATAAACTCAAACCATCAGCTAGATGGTTGAAACTTAGGCACATTTGGGTATGACCCAAAACACATCATCTAAACTGGTTGTGGAATGGATAAAGCAAGGTACCATAAAACAAGTCCTGACCTCAACACTATTGCACACAACACCAGCGCACAAATTCAGCTGAACTCTACCAATTCCGCCAAGAAGAGTGGTCAAATATCCAACCAGAACTTTGCCAGAAGCTTGTTGATAACTACCAAAAGCCTCCGGTCATGGTGAAACATGCTAGGGGACATTTAACCAAATATAAGGTGTGCTGTATGTACAATGTTGTCCCTGTATTGATTTTCGGAAGCCCAAAATAAATTAACACCAAATTCTTGTTTGTTTTGTTAAAGATGGATGCTGTACAATCATTCTTCCACATAAAAAGAACCGTTCAAAGAAATCATTGAAAGTTCAATATTGCCATGACATCCATGTCTATGATAACTGCATTTAAACTTGTGACCTCAAGTATACACATATAAATACAAATAAGAGTTTTTTTTAAAAGCTTTCTAGTAAGGTTCATAAAATTTGGTGTGTGACTAGAGGGGTGCATTGATCCTGCATGTTCAGGTGGTCACGAGAAAAAAAAAGACCCCGTCCTTTAAACATGCAATTACAGCATCCATAAGAAGTGTCTGGTCACACAGTGGCAGAAATTAAGCTACTACAGTGGAACCTTAGTTTCCGTCAGTAATCCGTCCGAAAACAATCGGCGAAATCCGAAACCGATGAAAACCGAGGTGGTTATTTCCATATGAATCAACGTAAATCCAATTAATTCATTCTAGACACTCCAAAATACATACCAAAATAAATGCAAAATAAACACATTACACCGAATATGTACTGTATATGCAGTAATCACTTACATGTAATTGTAGTATTAGCACTCGCAATCAATAAAAAAAAAGCACAAAAACACTGGTACAGCAATGGAATTGTTTGGCTAGCTGCGCGGGGTGATGCTCACACAACAAGAACCAAGGCCACACTGAGCAGGAGAGCACGTGGGTCGCCCTTTGTTTATTAATTGTTTTCGCAAAATCAGCAGTGAAATACGACGAAATCCGAGGCAACCGACGAAAACCGAGACAAATTTTTCGCGGAAGAAATCAACGAAAACTGAAACCGACGAAAACCGAAGTCAACGAAAACCGAGGTACCACTGTAGTTTGTTTATATTTTAAGAAACAGAACTAACGAAACTTGTTAGAAAATAGGTCCAGATTGTGCAGGAGTACTGTGCACATCTCTAACAGAGACCCATTATGAACTCGAGTGAGGTAGCTGAGGTCGAGGAACTGTCAGAGCCAGAATTTAGACCATGTTGATAGTACTGTATTTAAAAAAAAAAAAAAAAAAAAAAAAAAAAAAAAAAAAAAAAAAACCACACTTACTCCATACGCACTTCTGGTTGAAACCCGTACACAGACAGAGACGGTGTCATGTTGGTACACCTCCAGCATAAACCACATTTTTTATAGGACGGGCGTTGGATCACTAATTAGCTCCAAGGAGGTTACTTTTTCAAAGCATATTGAAATACATTGACATATTGACTTTAAGCAGTGTTGTCCAAAACCTACCAGCCTGATTTTCCTGAAACTTGGTGGCAGGGTATAGCATGGGTCCAGGAAGGGCCCATTACACTTTGGGGTGGCTCTGACTCAAAGAGCAGCTTGGAAGATTTATTTTCGCTTTTGCTAATCTTGCAAGATCATCTTAACCCTTTCTCGGGCAAAGAACCATATTTGGTAACTTCAGTGGACATTCAAAATGGTCTTCCCTTTTATTGACCTTGATTTGCAAAATAAAAATGGGAAGAAAAAAAAAGTCTTGTAATATCCTCCAATAATTCTTAAGGGATAAAATTTTGAACTTCCAATTTCTACAATTAGTGCCTTATAAAGGGTTAAATTCCAGTAGAACGTGGTAAAGTTCCATAGTGACAAAACATAGCCAATGTAGAAATATGATTACTCCATTTAAAATACATTCCGACATCTAAAGTGGTTGCAGTCGCAGAGTTGCAAGAGTCGACTATCGTCCTTAGCGGACATCTGCACTCTCTGATTGGCCTCTAATTAGATTTTGTTTCTAAAATACTCACGACAACATAATCTTGAACTACTCATGCATTCGCTTCCATCAGGTGAACTGGATTCACATTTGGTCTAAGGTCTGCTTTATCTGAAAAAGCAGAAAAATTTCATAAATGCCATGACTGAACTGTAGATGTCGGGACTCACCACTCATGCTTCCTGTAGGTTTTGAGGAATCTATATGAATCCATGTTGTTTACGGCACCATTTTTTTTTCTTTGTTCTGGACAAACTTACCAGTGAATAAACAGATCTGGATCTTAATCTACGATTTCCTGTGATGGGAAAAAAAATGAACAAAAGCATAAAAACAGTTAAAAAATAATATGTTTCTTAGAAAGGCTTTGTGACGTCTCAACAACTAACCATAGACTGACCAGGCTTTCTGTTGTTTTCTCACAACAGCATAAAACTGCCACAAACTTGTAATGAAATTGTGGTACTTGGGACAGAGCTACAGATTAGGTAGACAGAGATTCGATGGAATAATACCGGAGTTGCATGTTATGCAATGGAACGGCGGTGAACATTAGCAAGCTTACCCTTTAAGTGTAATCGACTGGGTATTAACTGTAACACATACGCTTTCCAGAGGCACCAATGATCTTTGCCACTTCTGTGGTTTCTTTGTATCTCTATACGACAGGTCGCATATGACCAGATATGTTTTTCTTCCATTTCTGGAATGGGGAATTAAAGCAACAACGGGCCACACGCGCTATAAAACTGGTCCAAAAAAAAGAACAAAAAAAAAAGAAAATCATATGAGCCAATTGGATTTGTTGCTTTACCACATCATCACAGTGCTGAAATTCACAGCTACTGGGTGACTCGATGGTTGTCATTTTGTTGCTTGCTAGCCTGGAGGAAGCATTACAGATGTTCTTCCCTATGCCCCCAAACGCATGGGGTACCCCACCGACACTGGTTTCTGGTTCCCCTGCATCAATCTCCCTGATTGAATTTGAACTTGACCCTTGTATCATTCTGACCAGCGTACAAGTTGCACGAATCGGAGCAGGGAAAGGAGTTCTGCGCACCAGAGAGCGATGAACTTTATTTTAAATAAGAGTGAGTTATGTGCGCGGTGGGTTTCTCCCCGTGAGAACACGGCTCCTGCGGCGCACCACTTCCTCCCTCACACTACTAATTGCCCTCGTCCATCATGTCCCCACGGCGTCTCAGACCCGCGGCTGCTAAACGATGACAATCTGCACTGGAAATGAAGACGTACAACCGCAGTTTGACTGGCACCGTTATGTTCTTTCAGCAGCTCCCGAGCTCCGTGTGAACTCCGCTTCCACGTCGGATCCCGGACTGCTTCGACACTCGATGAACAGCACTTAAAATGTGTGCTTGTATTAGCACAATCTTTTCTCATTATGTGCTTTGGTGGGTTCTTATTTTCTTTTCGCATTTTCTGAGGCAATTTACAAATGGAAAGGTGAGGGAAGTCAATGCAGAGCAATTAGCAGGTGAAGATTTGGCTTCACTCCAATCAAGCATGCAAATATTGAGCTTGATCGGAACAAATGGAAAAACACTTTCAGGTTGTGATTGGCTGTGACATTTAGGCACCTGCTGGGGTTTATACGTGCCCCACTGGATTCATCATTATCGGGAAAGAGTACGTGGAACAACTGAAGCAAGTCGCTACCCTCCTATAACCTCTGTTCTAAAACCGCTCGGCGTCGAATACAAGAAAACGCTCGATCCAAGCACCAGTTTGATCCTATTTTTATTGTTTGTTTGTTTTTTTTTGTTTTTTTGCAACAATGCTTGATCAATCATTAAATAAAAATTTAATACAATTTTTACAGACAAGTATTTTACACCCCTATGCACATCTAAGAAAAGAAACAAACATCACGGTAGAAACATTTCCAGTCCTCGGGAGGAGTCTGTGCAATAAAAAGGCACCTTTGACCCTGTTGTTTTGCTGCTGCGTGATGGACCTGCTCTCCGCACGTGCCTTCGCCTGCTGTCTCTGATATCCATCAGCTAAAGCCAGCACGACTTCTGATCCCTGTTCACCTTTTCTGTAGCAAATGCTGATTGTTTTTATTTTGTTACACATTATTTATTTATTTTTCATAAGTTAGGAATTACGTCCAATCTACAATCCTTTCCTAGTACTCACCAAAAGGTATGAAATAGTTCCCATTTTCTATACAAAACTAGAAACTTAACAGGTCGTAAGAGCCACTTGGAGAAAATAATCACATACACTTTTTCGAAATCCATTGAAAGAACTATCGCTGAGCTCTTAAGAGGCAGTGCTGAGGATCAGTCTAAGGCGGTGAAGGCTTAGAGACAGAGAGTTGGAGCGTAAGGCAAAGAGGGGCTACTCCCACCCCACTGTCTGCTTTAAATAAAGAATAATAGCAGCAGCAGCAGCAGCAGCGCAAAGCCCAGGTTAGTGCACAGATGATTGTAGATACCTGTAGTCAGGTGCTGACATCCTCCCATATTCAGAGAACAGTGCAGTGTTGACAACGTACAGTTCATTTCTGCCTGACGTTCAGGCCATGCAAAAACACACATTTACACTGTATGAACACAAGAGGGAAAAGACCATAATATGGATTTAATTACACTCTGTTGTGATGGTTGTGTTTGTGTTGAGCACCAAAAACCTGTGAGAGCGGTTGCAAATTCAGGAGCGTGTTTTTTTTTGTTTTTTTTAAATCACACACTGAACAACGAGTTTACTGTATTGCGGTCATTTCCAAGGCGTGAAGTGGAGGCCATTACATTTGCATTTCATTCAAGAGAGGTTGCATCCCTCCGTTTCACAGTCTTTGAGCACTAGCCAAATAACGCTTCCTTCCCACTTACTCCATAGACAACGCTCTGCATGAAACAATGTGAAAAGGATAATGCACTTTCAAAAGAAAAGCTCTGCAATGCCTTCATACCGAAAAATGAAATGAATAATGCAAGGTAGCCAGTCTGTTCAGCTTACTAATGAGGGGCATGCTTGGAAAAAGGATTCGTTTTCAAGTGGTGTAGAAAAAAAAAAAAAAGGTATTTATTGTAGATGACTCATTAGTTTAACAACAGCATTAAAGTGATGAGAAACGCTGGAGGATGAAAAACTGACGACGAGCAAACAAAAATACACGAAATACGTGCTGAAATGATCACAGTTCAAAGGCTTTGGCAACAAATTTAGTGATTCGTCGCGGTGCTTCAAATCACTGATTTTATTTTCACAGGGTTCCATGACTGAAAAAATTACATTTCTTTGGACCGAAAACTAAAAGAAAACTGTTTTGCAAATGACTGAGCGATGTACAAAGTACAACGTTTTGTTGAGTTGATGAAGGAGGTGATGGGTGGGAGGGTGTGCCAATACTTTTGCTTTGTACACGCTTCAGAAGACCGTTCAGATCCTCTTTTTCACTCTTTTGAAGATAAAAAGCCAAGAAAACAAATAAACAAAATTGCAGCTCCTCTAACGATGATCCAATGTAAGCTCTATCTCCGACTGGTACAAAACACTGACACAGGAGACTCCTTCTTTAAACGTGGAATAAATCAAAGGTTCCACAAGGCTCTTTAGTCCGTTTATGTGGACTGCCCAAGTCCCTGTGCAGGTTGTTAGTATAGCAACAAGAACGAGCGCAGGAACGCAAACCTTGCATCTGGACACAACAGTCAGAGCTCGAATTATAGAAAAGCAAGCAACCAATCGGAGTCGAGAATTCAACAGGAGTTGTGGTTGAAAAAATTAAACAAATAAAATCGACCGTAATCTCATGCTGACGTCGAGTTGAAGAGCAGCTTCACATTTTTATAAGAAAACAGTGGTATTCACATCGTAACGCGACGGCATCATTAAGACGAACTCCTCCGTTCTTCGCGCGAACATTATTATATTAACTATACAGAGAAACGGGGTGGGGGGGGTGTGAATCAGCGCACTGTTTTAATGGGACACCGGCTCCTTAAACACAGCTCGATGTGCCATCATCTGTGCTGCGGGGCTTTTAACACAGCAAACCCATCCCTCACAGCTGGAAATCAGAGCTTGGGCCTGACAGGCGAGCACCCACTGACAGCTGCTACTACAGATATAGATGCGCCAGGGGCCGCCCAGAAAAGATTAGGGTGATAAATATGTTTCATTAAAAAAGACAGTAAATCTGGGGGCTGGGAGAAGAGTGCAGCCCTGGAAGATGATGATTGATGCTCTAAAAATACTCACTGCATACCAGTGTTGTGCCAAGATGAAACCTGCCATCGCCCACATACCCCCATCAGGCGTGTCGGCTCCTCTGGCACCAGCGGGCCAGTTTCCTGTTTCGTTTAATAAACAGCAACTGTGTGGTTTTTATTTATTTATTTATTTATTTATTTATTATATTGTTGTTGTTTTTTTTTCAAAAGCAGGAAGAAAAATAATAATAATAAAAAAAATACACCGCGTCTCTGAAGCCGACCTACTTCTCAACACTGCTCTCTGCATATTTTAAAGAGATGCAGTAGAAAAAAAGAAATTGGGATGGATCCTATGAGATAATTCCAGATGTAGGCACAACTTGTGTCTGGCCCAAAGGGCTTTTTGAACCATTTGATGTTCTGCCACTGTTTAGTTTATGCTTTTATTTTTCGGCTTTTTCGTGGGGGGTATATAAATCTGTGGGATTGTGGATCAGGGGTTAGCAATGTTTTTGCGCTCAGTGATCTCTTCACCCATCAAACGAATCCCAAGGATGCAAATTTTCTGTACCGATTTATATTATGAACATCATCCAACTATTCTGATCTTAAACTCATTGTGTAAACGTGTATAAGAATATTTTGCCCACTTATCGGCACTATGGAGGTTTCAACTCCTGAATTTCGGTCCAGAAATTCGCATTATATATAGTTTTGGGGTTATTCAGGTCACTCGGTTTAAGCAACCGGCCAATTCAGCTTATAACTATATATAAAAACCCTATAATAACTTTGACAAGTCAGGCATGATTTCCACCTCTGTACCAAAATCCTTTTCTTCCCAAATCCTGGGAGATCCCTCTTTGAGAACCAGTGGTGTATTAACATTTGAAATTTTTTTTTTTTTTTTTTTTTTTTAAATTTAAGCAAAAATTCCCAGTGAGACTTATTAGATGCATTTCACTTATTGTGTGAAGTTACTGCTCCTTGTGCAAAAAAAAAAATCCAGCAAGTATTCACACTTGAAAAGTTGTTGCTAATTCCAATCCTATTAAAAAGTCCATGTAATCCCACAATACTGCACTTCCTTAACAATGAGCTAAAGACAATGATGAATGACTTGAATGATGACATGTTATGTCCTGTTAAACAGCGCTGCCCCGCTGAGAGTCGATCTGTCGGTTCCAGCATGAAAACCAGTCCGAACTCACCCAGCTGGGTCAAAGACTGAACTGGACTGATCAAGAACTGACTCTCAGCAGGAGATTAGGTCCTCCTAAACCCACTGAAGGAAAGTCTCATTCTGCCTGCTTAAGCACTAGAGCCTTCATTAGAGCAAACTGTCGGTTTTATTGCACACTCTGGGCCGCTGCTGGCCCGAGCTTATTGAAGCCGGTCTCTAAAAGTGTCCGCTCAGCAGAGTGTGGATAAGGGGCTTGCAGAGCTCAGAGAGCACTGTAATCGCAGACCAGTAATAAGAAGACAGAGATGGACGTGGGCTAGAGCCCCAAACGCATACAGCTGACAGGGCTCCCCCCGCCAAAAAAAACCAAAAACCCACACACGCACGCACACTTAAACCTGAGGTAGAACAGGGAAATGTCACAGCACAGGAGGAAACGCTTGTTCGAAAAAGGACAGGAAGCTGTACAAGGTTGTCTTCAGCGTGTTCAAGCTGATGAGGGATTAAGAAGACGGCGAGTCCGTATTAGATGTTGTAAAAGTCTTAAGTAGACACCTCCGAGGAGGGTGTCATGAGCGTACCAGTGCTATTACGCAGTCACGTCTCGGAACAAACTCCGACTGGATCCAGGCTCTCCGGAGGACCTCCACCAGATGGTAACAGAAGAATCAATCTCCTTCTTTGCTTCCAGTAGACTGATTGCTATGATAAAGTCTGATATTCAGTCAATCAAAAAAAACAAAACAAAACAGAAACATATGGGTCTCCAGGGGGAAAAACTGAAAAGTGCTTTTCCCCACCATTTGGCTCAGAAGCGATTTCTCAAGGCCTCCATATTGGCCTGGGTTGTTTTTTTTTTTCTTTCATCCTTGAAATAATAAATAAACAAAAATGCACAGCAGCTACATCTAAAGTGACTTTTTTCTTCTTCAAAAAGATATTGGCACGGAAGGACACTTTCAGGAAAAAGTATGTGCACGTAGCAGACGCACGCTCATCTCGTTATTTGGTGTGTAGTCAAAAATACCGACATTGTGGCACCTTAGATTCACTATTGCCTTCATCTTCTCGTGATCATGCTCCCATTACGAGACCTTCATGTGGCACTGGAGCTCCAGACCTCTCTCTGCCCTCTGACCTCTCACCTCTGAGGACCGGCTGGGTCACTGGTCGCTTAGCATCCTAACGAAAGGAACACAGACCATCATTCAAGCCGTCGAGCTGTCACCTTTTCTTTGCGATCCTCAGGTTCCAGATCTTCACACTCCTGTCACTGTGGGAAGGAAAAAAAAATGTGTGAGTTAACAGAAAATAGGAACAAGAGCAGAATGAATCTTGAAACAGGCTGACAGGAACTCCTCCGCAGATGATATGTGGTAGACATCAAAACCGGAGAGTTACCGCAAAAAAACCCCCAAAAAAAACAAAAAACACCAAAACCAAGCCTTGGCACGTTTTTTCTCGAGGAAAGATTTAACCCTGACTGTGGGGGCTCTTATATAACGCTCACTTACTGTGTCTCTGGAACAGCCGAATCCTCACAGGTCTGTACAATAAGTTATTGCAGGATTCTGTTCTACTACGCGACAATGTGTGGCTATTTAAAATATGCAGTTTGCACTTATAGTGAATTCAGTGGAACATAAAGTGACTCGTTTAAGTACAACTATATTAGAACTGTGAATCAGAAGCGCCAGGTACTGAGGAATCAACGAGGCGTGAGACAGACAACAGCTCTCAGTGGTGGAGTTCAGAAAAGGACACAATTAAGAGGATTTACGCCCTCGGGTTAGACTCAATTAGAACTGCGACCGAGTTTTGTGCTTCGGAAGAAGAATCTGGTTAAACGCACCGAGAGCTAAAACTGAGCTTGTCATCCGATTTGAAGGCAAGAGGGTTCTTTAAAGAAAAAAAAAAGCGAGTCACTAAAAAAAAAAAGAAAAAGAAACAGCACACACAAGTCTGGGAGCGAAGAAGAGAGAGTGTAAGAGCAAGAAGAGAAGGAGAAGAGACAGGAATAAAGTAAGTGTGTGAGAAAAGCAGTACCGGAGAGCAGAGGCGGAGGGGGTTAGTGGAGCTCAGGGAAGGCTGGTGGCTCGGCCCTTGATGGCCAGAACACGGCGGGGCAGGCAGGGTGTGAGACCCGGAATATAACTCCACAACTTCACCCGACAATCACTGCGCACACACACACACACACACACACACGCAGCACGGCCACACGGAGAGAAAGAGAGAAAGCAAGCCAGAAGGGAAGGGAGAAAAAGAGTAGGAGAAGAGAAAGTCACAGAGCACAGAGAAAGAAAGAGTGGGAGATGAACAAAAACAAGGAGAGAGTGAGAGAGATAGAAACATAAAAAAAAGATATTAATAAAGAGGGGAAACGAGCAATAAAGAGAGTGAGAGATAAAGAAAAAGGCAGAAAGACAGAAATCGGGAGAAAGAGAGCCAGAGAGTAAAAATGAACAAGAGAGAAAGATGTGGGGAGGAAAAAGAAAAAGGGTGAGAGATGAATGGGAAAGAGGAAAAGGAACGAATGAGGAAAAAAAAGAAGAGAAAATGTGAGTTGAAAAAAAACAAAAAAGGGGGGAATTAAAACAAAAACAGAAAAAAGAAAGAGAGAAAGAGGAGGAGGGAGAGAAAGGGAGGGAGAGAGAGATAAAAAAGGAAACAAAAAAAGAGAAATTGAAAAAGAAAGAAAAAAGAAACCAAAAGAGAGAGAGAGAGAGCAGGAGTGAGAGAGAGGGAGGGAGAAAAAAAACAAAGGAAACAAAAAAGAAAAATTGAAAAATAAAGAAAAAAGAAAGAAACCAAGAGAGAGAGAGACGGAGAGAGAATGACAAAAAAAAGGGAAAAAGGGAAAGAAGAGAAATTGAAAATACAAAGCGTGAGGGAGTGAAAAAGAGAGGGAAAGAAAGAAAGAAAGAAAGAAAGAAAGGGAGAGAGAGAGTGATGGAGAGAGAGAGTGAGGGAGAGTGACAAAAAAGGGGAAAAAAAGAGAAAATTAAAATAGAGTGAGGGAATGAAAAAGAAAGAAAGAAAGAAATCGAGAGAGAGAGAAAGAGAGAGAGAGAGAGAGAGAGAAAAAGGAAATAAAAAAATAGAAATTGAACACAGAAAGAGTGAGAGAGAAAGTAAGAAAGAAACCAAGAGAGAGAGAGAGAGAGACAAAAAAATGGGGAAAAGAGAAGTCAAAAAAGAAATTGAAAATAGAAAGAATGAGAGAGAAAGAAAGAAAGAAAGAAAGAACGTTAGTAGCAGGTTAGTGAAGACGTTGCAGTCACTTGTGTGATGCTTGTTGAGGAACAGATTTGGCGTCTTCTTATTTCAACTCAACATGGCAGCCAATGACCTGAAAACGCCGCAGCGGCAGAGAAGCTATAATATTTCTAGGTTACTTATTACGCAGTGTGCTGCCAGGAGCACAGTACAACACAGGGGATCTGAGATGGAGAGAAGAACCTTAACACATACTCAGAACAACAAGCTGCACAGTGAGAAGCTCTGTTCAGATTTTATTTCACTAATAACTCGCCGCAAAGGCTAATAAACTCAACACACAAGCTGCTGAAAATGTCGCCCTCTCTCTCTCTCTCCACCAGAACAGCTTGTTTTTCTCCCTGCATGTCTGTTTCCGAGCAGGAACTCTCGTGTGCGGTGTGTACCTGGAGGCTGTAAAGATCTGTTTGGAGTTAGTGCAGATGGCATTGATGGGGCTGTCATGACCCTTGATTTCTCCGATGGGTGTAAAGTTGTCCACGTTCCAGACTTTCAGCATGCCCGCTCTGCAGGCACTCAGCAGCATGGGGCGCCCGGGCACGTAGGCCAGCGCACACACCCAGTCCTTATGGGCGTTTGGGATTTGCTGTGAAGAAGCAGAACACAAATCACTGCTGAGTCGATGTGTCAATGGTTTTAAGGTTGCTTTTACTGCAGAAATCCCCCGCTATATCGCAGTTCACATTTTGTGCCTTCGGCACTTCATGGATTTTAATTTGGAATACAAATCAATTTGTTTTGCGGATTTCCCCGGTATTATAAAATATAAACATGAATTAAAATGGAGCAAAATATTAATAATATATAAAATACATCATATTTACACAAGAGATAGAGAACACAGCGTTGTTTACGAAAACGCGGTGTGGGGATACTAAAAAAAATATGGCCAGAGGAACGAGTCTGGGCCCGGTTTCTCGAAACGTTCTTATCGCTAAGTAGTTTTTAAGTTATGCCTTAACCTCTCTCTTAGCATTGGGGTACAATTCTCAAAACGTTCGTACGCTAAGTATATCTTAGGTAAGTCACACGTTCGTAAGGTTGGTCTGGACCAGGGGTCGGCAACCCGCGGCTCTGGAGCCTCACACGGCTCTTTCATCCTTAAGATGTGGCCCCTGTGGCTTTG
>JAQLOM010000016.1:12106364-12122178 GCA_030068315.1 Chrysichthys thysi
TAAAACTGACATTCAGTAAAGCTTTTGTTGCGCGTTTAATATTTCATTATTTCTGTATTACGTCTGACGGACACGTAAACATGTGGGCGAAAGTTTAATTGTGGTGGTTTGTGCCATAGTAAATACAGGCTTTCCTTCTCCTATAGGTTGATGATTATCCTTTCATTACCTCTTGGGCAAATGGGAATATTAAAATATTTTAATAGAAGGCGCGTCCTGACTGTGCAACCGTTACAGCGAACCCTAAGAACTTCACTTAAGAACACTCAAAACGGACATCTTCAGCATCTGGAGTGCTAACACAGTTAAAAGCACACAAGTTCATGTTACCTGAGGGCATTTGAGAGCACTATACCGCACTGGAGTTCATGCTAGCTGTTCCTCACATAATTAGCCAGGATGACCCGGTTGAGCAGGGAGTCGCGTACCTGTTGAGGTCCCAGGTTCGGACCGTGTTCCCTGCAGCAGCGTAGAGCACGGAGCCAGATGGGTTTAGGGCGATCTGGTTGATCTGGTATTCGCCCTGGGCCGTGGTGATTGTGCGGGTGGTGGTGCCAGCGCAGGCATCGCCTGAAACCACCTGACCTGAGGAGCTAGAAATCAAGAAGAAGAAAGAAAAGCAACCGAAGATTAAAAAAAAGAAGAAGAAGAAGCACAAAACATTATTCAACAACATTGCTGAAAGCCCAAAAGAAGCCAAAAATAAAATGGGATCCATGTTTCACAGTAGAAATAAAACGTAAAAGACAACATGAGCATAACTTTGTTTTGTAAATTGCTTGGGGAGAAAAACTAAACCTTGCGTGATCAATTCTAAACCACGTCGATTCTCACCGAGTGTATTTTCCAAAGCACTTTCACTCATCTGTATTCAGCACCATCAAGTGGCTCATGTATCAAAGCAGATCAGATTAATTTGTTCTTAAATCCACAGTTCAATCAGGGAATTTTTTTATTTTTTTATTGAGCTGCAATGGTTTACATCACATACTGTGTGTTGCGCCTGTCGGGAGGATGTTAGAAGGAAAAAAGAAAGTAAAATGGCCATAATATTGAGAGCGATAAAGAAGAATGAAGTTCATGGTTTGGTGTGGCCTAGTCAAAAGCCTGACCTTCCTATAGACATATTGTGCAAGCAGTTCATGTGAGGAAACCCACCGACACCAACCCAGCACTGAAGCTGTTCTGTCCAGAGGAATGGGCTGAAATTCCTCCAAGCCGACATGCAGGACTGAGCAACAGTTAGTGGAAATGTTTACTTGCTATTATTGTGTCACAAGGGGGATAAAGCAAAGGTTCATATACTTTTGCCACTCGCGGATATGCAATATCGGATCATTTTCCGAAATAAACAAATGACCACGTATAAGATTTGTCTCATTTGTTTAATCGGGGTTCTCTTCATCTCCTTTTAGGGGTTGTGTGAAAATCGGATGATGTATGAAGTCGTATTTACACGGAAAAGTCTGAAAGGGTACACAAACTTTCAAGCGCCACTGTTGGGTTGGCTGCCTGTAAGTCAGTCGAAGATTTCTTCGCCGGTCGGGACAAAATCTGCTCGGGAATTTAGTTCGTACGTGGATTTGTTCGCCATCCGATGTGTTCAGGAGCCGAGGGTCCGCTGTATATAGTACTGTTATAAAACTCAATAGATATTTGTAATTCTTCTATTATTTAAAGTGTTTAAAGTGTCAAAAAAGTGCAGTGCGACCACACTGAATTTACTCTAAATCCTTTCAGATTTATTTCCTGCCCTGTTTGCCATGATTTCCAAAGTGTTTTCTAGTCCTATACAAAATTACAAAGCATATGTGTTTATGGCGCCATCATAATTTTTGTCCACTGATGTCCACTTCATGAAATATCACGTGGTGTCACCATCACGAAACATTCACTTTGCGACTTTCAAAGACAGGAAGTTGCATCCTATAAAAGGTTACCAGGGACGCATGGAAGCAGCAAGCAGGTTTGTAACTTTCTCTCATATTTGGGCGAGAGAAAGAAAATAAAAACCACACCCCTTTAACAGCTAGTACATGTCACAGTTTAGTTGCCCCACATTTGGATATCATGTGGAATGACCTAAAAAAAAAACCAGGATAAATATTAAAGTTTTTTCATACAAATATTTATTCTGATTATAAATTTCACAGTGACCTTTTGTGGGAAGCTGGCTTGTTTTGTGTAGGAGGTGAATTAATTTTAAGATAATTCACAGCCGCACCGCATGACATTTTTTAAGGCCACGGCTGATTCATCCACGTGGACCAAAAAATGTAAATCACTTAATTTTAAATTTTAACACGGACTTATGTGTACACAGCATTCTTCCTGTTTGAACAACTGCAACAGAAATTCTTATTCTTGCATTTTAACAGTGGCCTGCTGGAAAGCCGAACGCTTCGTTGACCCTTCTGTCTCACAATAGGGGCAGTGGTAGCTCAGGGGGTTAAGACGTTGGGCTACTGATCGGAAGGTTGGAGTTCAAATCCAAGCACCACCAAGCTGCCACTGCTGGGTCCTTGAGCAAGGCCCTTAACCTGCAATTGCTCAGTTATATAAATGAAATAAAAATGTAAGTCGCTCTGGATAAAAGCGTCTGCCAGATGACAATAATGTAATGTAATAATGCGTACGCATTTATATCCAGGAGGAGGACAACAGGCAGAAGCCAACTTTTTGGGTTTTAGTTATAAATTCCTTTTAGATTTCTAAGTCCAGAGACATAAAGCTGACAGGAAGGGAGTTGTAGTCGCTTCTGTAGCTGAACACAGCTGGGATAACCGACGACCTGAGGAGATACTCACGTGAAGGTGCGCACACACTTGGCAGAGTCACGGATGTCCCACACTTTGATGTAGGACGTAGAGACCGTAAAGACCAGGCCGGAGCTGCTGCAGTATTTGACGGACACCACGTTGTTGGGATGTCCCCTCAGGGTCACTATCTCCTGTCCAGTCACCAGGTTCCACATCTTGCACGTGCGGTCTGAGAGCGAACAAAGGATCGGTTAAAAATTCACCATTAGGTTATATTTCATCACATCACGTTACACTGCAATATACACTGACAAAAATATCTATTATATATGAACGAAGCATCTTTGCACTTTTTGTATCCGTAGCCATTTTCATTCTACAGAAAACGACTAGTAGGTATAAATCTATGTGGTTGCATAAATATTTATATATTTATGGGAACAACCCAAAATAGACATTCACAACTAGAAATGTTAAGGGTAAAGGTAAATGTTGTGCCTTTGTCCGTCTTTACAAGCACAACCTGTACTCTCTGTCCAAATTGCTTATGTTTCGGAAACAGCCACTATCATATTTTACGCACACCTGGGTAGGCACGCTTAACTGAATAGCCTGAATAGCTCCAATAGACCCTCCGCCAATGAACAGTGCTAACGCAGCCCTTTACGACTCCATAATCCATATGGTTTATGAGCTAACATGCAGTGTGGGTCATCAGGCCTTATTATGACAATGGGCTCCACTAATGCTGCTGGATCCATTTCACAGCACCGGGACAGAGAAAGGCGGACAAAATAAGTTTCCGGAGCATTTAGTGTACGATGGCATATTGAGTCTTTCGTGGAATTCTAAATATGTACGGACTGGCCTAAATATGGAACTAATTTAGTCGATGAAAAATCCTCAAACACTGCCTTAAAAGCCAGCCTGTTTCTTTGGGCAGATTGTATATTTGTTCTTCTCCACTCTGTGGTTCACAGGCCCTTCTTCCACAGTTGCTCTGTGCTTCAGAGGCTTTGAGCATAATATGAGGCTGCTGAGAAGTTCGATAAGTCATGCGGACTGTGGCCTGAAAGCACGCAGAGAATGCAAACCAAATTGATTATCTGGCTGTGTGAGAATTTGTTCCTGGGTCAAGTGCCCCAGTATAATAAAAGGGTGTGTGTGTGTGTGTGTGTGTGTACCTTTGGATCCAGTAAAAAGCAGCTCGTCAGTAGCGTCAAGGCAGAGCACGGGTTTGGAGTGTCCCTCAGCCACGGCCACGCACTGCAAGGGGGCCGTTCTGCCCCCCTTCAGCCCAGCCATGGGACTGATCACACCCCTGCACCGAGATGCACACATTCAAAACCAGGCTAACAGGCATTATATGCATGCAAGTGGTGTGTCTGCCAAATTAACTTTGACTGATTTTGTTTTCATGTCAAGACGTTACGGTCCCAAAGCCGCCGCCGCTCCTCCTCCGTACCTCCATGCTCCATTCTCCTCCATCTCGCCTGAGTTCATTATCAATATTGCGCTCCTTAATCTGCTTCATCAAACCCCAGCTGGGCTTCATGTGACAGACAGAAATCGACCAAAAACAATGGAGGCGCTTTCATATCGGAGGCAGCTGCTAATTAAGGCCCGCTGAGCTGTTTCTCTAAGCAGCGTCAAGGTGATCAGTGGAACCGAAGAAAGCCAGTGTAGAAAATGTGGCTGAACTGATATTTGAGGCTTAATTAGCTACATTAAACTAGCAGAGATTTCTTTGCTATTGGCAAAGAAAGAGGTGTCAGGATATCTGGGCCAGTGTCCAGAGGTCGCCTGTAGCTATGCAGATTTGGTCGTGACTGAAATAAGAGCTGAAACATGCCAGGGATCATGACTGGCTGTGATGACGAGAATCCTGGTAATAAAAAAGCTCTACTGCAAGCACAGGACAATGAGTGTCTATGGAGAAATGGGAGGGAAATGTGCTCATTTTAGAGATTATAAATGAATGTTTATTTTTATATTAGTGACTGGAAATTATTTAAAAGAAAAGATGTACCAGAGGCGTAAGCAAGAAAGAATTTCTGTGGGGATGAGGTAATATATTAAATAAAATCATCACGTGATCTGATTTCGACTGGATTTCAGGCAGGCACAGAAGTGGTAGCGGCAGTTCCTCTGAAAATTCGTAAAAGAAGCTGCTAGGAATTGGGGGCATTATATAATATATATATTATAAAGTCACATCTGCTGTATTTTTTTTTGTCTTTTGGAGTGCACCTACCTGTCTAGTAGCTTTCAAACACAAATGGGGAGCAATGCATGATTCTGACTGGTTAATTCTGATGAAATTTGTTTATTTGATGTCTAGGTGATTAACATATGAAATCATAAAGGGGACTTTTAACATTGACTTTTTTATGAGTTTCCATAAAGAGCAATTGCTGCGCTATATTTATATTTATATTTTTTGTTTCTTTTTTTCTTTTTTGCTCAAATGCTTTCGTGCTCCTTAAATGACAACCAGGGAAAATACGACCCTGTGATGACAAATATGACACTTTTATGGGCTTGCTTATTTATTTATACCCCCATAAAATTTTTCCTGGAGACAGCCACTGCCCTTTCTTATTCACAGGCTGAACTTTAGTGAGCTGCCCTCCAATTAGGCTTCACAGCCGTCACGTCACCTCTCTGGAAGCTCCAGACACTTCAGACCTGCTGAGCCTCCAACTCTCACATCCAACTGGCTTCACACTCGCTTGGCTCGAGTTGCAGGTCCGAAACGATTAGAAGTGAGGCAGCCAGACAAGAGGCGGTGAGGGTTACTCGCCTCCATTTCGAGGAATGTGACCCATGATGTTGGTGCCTCATGCTCTGTAGCAGGAATGACAGAATTAGCATGACACCTGCCACGCTCGCTTGCATCAAAATATGGGCAAAACAAGAAGCCCGATGCTACCGGCAGCAGCTCTTCGAATAGCTCGGAGTTTCTGCTTTACCCATAACCTAAAACTTCACATCTGTCTTAAAACGATCGGAGGGAGCGCTGTGAAAGGACGTGATGCGGCGTGACAGCTGGCACTCTGTGTTTCCGTGTGGAGTTCTGACGAACTTAAGCCAGAGGCAAAATGTAAGGCTCCATCGTGGAGCAAGTGTTCAACACGTTCAGTGTTTTGAATCACAACAGAGAGGTCACTTTCTCCGTAAATGGCCAGTGAGGAATCTTTTATCAAGTCCCAGAGGGACAATGCCAATAAAAGAGAAGGTTGTTTTCACATTCCAGTTCATTTGCTGTGTGGTTTGTTCTTCTGTCCACATCCTGAGAAACGTTTGAAGTTTCTCGTAGCTGAAGGCAGAATAATTTCCTTCTGCAAGCTACAAGGAAAGTAAAGAAGAAAAAAAAAACCACACAAGAAGAAGAAGCAAAACCAAAAAGAAAGCACCAATTGTCAACAAACTTACTAATAGTTTAGTTTTGTTGTCAAACCTTTCCTGGGCCGAAAGCTTCGCATCTCGCCTCCTAGAGATTTTTGAGCCAATTAGCCCACATACTTCTATGGAACCCATGAGCAACCTGGCAGAGCTTAACAGTCCTTCTCTCCCCTCTGCAAAATAACGAGGATCTCCTCTCGAGGCTGGCAGCATTCCCGGCGTGCCTGGCCTCAGGCCATTCTCCGTCTCTGGGAAGTCGTCCGAGTGAGACGGAAACGGAGCGAGAGATTCGGTGCGGCAAAAAAAAAAAGAAAATTGGTCTCCAGTGAGTGAACGTAAAGGCTTAGCGGCTCTGTGTTCCTAATAATGGCCGAGCCGCCGTTCAGGGTTAGTTGGACAGAGGTGACAGGAGGCGGGCTGATTAAAGACGAAACCAGGACATGTTGGCTAACGGAGGCTGGGGAACTCTTTTCTCTGGCAACAAGGGTGGTAAAGAATTGCCTGATGAGGCTCATATACTCACTGGCCACTCATTCTTGCAATTATCCAATCAGCCAATCATGTGGCAGGAGCACAATACAGGCCAAGAGTGTCAGATGATGTTTACATCCAGGTGATGTTTTTACAAATGTTCAATTGTCCAGTTTCTGTGTCTGCTGTAGCATCAGGTTCCTGTTCTTGGTCGTTAGGACTGGAGCCCGACGGCCACCTGAAGGTTCGACGTGTTGCGAGATGCTTTTATGGTCATCAGGGTTGTAAAGAGTGGTTACTGGGCCTGTAACAAACCTGAACCTGTTTGAACCAGTCTGGTTATTCTTCTTTCTCTCTTGCTCAGGCTCTCTCTTTAACGAGGCATTTCCGCCCACAGAATACTAGATGTTTTGTTTTGTTCTTTTTTTTTTTTTTTATGGGGGGAGTTGTTCGAAATTGTTTTTTTGCACCATTCCGTGTAAACTCGAGAGACTGTAGCGTGTGAAAATCCTTGGACGATTTTTCTAAAATACTCAAACCAAACCAAACAAAACATCTGGCACCAACAAAACAAGCCTGCAACATTCACAGAGTTTACTCAAGTTTTCTTCCCTCATTCTGATGGCTGATATTAACTTTACATGAAGATCTTAATCTGTTTTTGCAGGAGTTTACATATCGTGCTGCTGCTGAAGGTTTGGCTGATTGGATAATTGACTCCCCACAGATGTACCTATTAAAGTGCTTAGTGAGGGTAGATTTTAAAAGCACGGTCACTAGGATGATAATTTCAAAAGCTAAATCAATTTAACAGCACCACCTCAGGAATTTCCACTCCAACGTGTAGTGACATGGACGGTGATAAAACGGCCTACTTGATATTACACGATATGATTCCTGCTGGGGAGATAATGCTGAAATAAGCATCTGTGTAAACACATGTTCCGAGTTTTGTGTTGACTCGACAGCACAGCCACGTAGGACGGTAAGGGCTGATAAGCTCATTTGACCCTGCAGGTGTGGAATGATAGTGAAGTGGAGTGTAATACAGTCATGCGGCGTCTTTTTTAGCCCTCGCTGTCCGCCAAATCACACTCACACGTCCAAATGACGCCCAAAAAGCCTAGGTGTAGTGCCATGCTGAGCAAACGTGTCACGTTCAATGCTAAAATCCTCTCAAACAGGCACACACACACACACAAACACACACACACACACACATAGCACGGTGTCTAAAAACTCCACATGCAAGCACTTTCAGCCTACTAATCCAGTAAAAGAATACAGCAAACCCATAGCACATCAAAACAGCCACCAAAAAAAAATCATTTTCTAAATCAAATCTTCATGCAGCACTTAAATCAATGCAGAGTGAGCTCGTGGTTATGAAACCGTCCGGTTTAGGAATGAAACGGAAAAGAGGTGAAAGATGGGGCTTCTCCATCAGCAGGGAAGACAAGAGGGTGAGGATGTGATGAAGCAGCACGTTTCGTGGATAACTGGAGGAAGGAGGGAATCGTGGTGTGAATGAACCTTATCGGACGGCTGCCGTAATGAGACATGAGGCTGTTTGCAAAATGAAAAAGAAAAAAGAAAAAGAAAAAAAAAAAAGGAGGATCGGGAATCAAATAAAAACACGCGCGGATCTTTCTGGCATGGCTTCTGGGAATAGTTAGATCCTGCTTGTTTTAGAAGAGGGGAAAAAACTGTAAAAGGGGGTTATCCTGCGCTCCCCACGTTCCATCACGGTGCCATTAGCTTCTAATGGGATAACGAGAGCTTCTCGACAGAAAAATGCAATCACAGTGTCACGTTAATAAGGCTGTGAAGGTGCTGCGAGATTGCTCTGCAGGCTCTATTAGATAAGGTAAAGTAAATTATGTGGCACGCTACAGCACGCGGTGGGCTTTGAATGAGCCGATTTATAGGAGCCTTGCCTACAGAGACTAAAAGAAACATTGAATTTGTGCAGTGAAAATCATCAGACTTTTTTTATTTAGAGTTAACGGCCTGAAATCTGTTGTCGGGTCACATTAATGGATGAACAAGGTCGTGGATCTGAACAGGCCCGGTGTTGTGCATGGGTGAAAAAGTAACCTGGCTAACACATGTTGTCCAATTAACGATTGTTCTTAAAGCTTACTAATGAATTGTAGATCAATAGGTCAAAATCAGTTCAAAGTAATTGTATGTTATTTACTTTAATGTGCTAAACTGGGGTCGTGGGTAAACTAGCTAACTGTCTGACATTATAGTTCAACGTGCTGAGATAACAGGACTGTTCGAGAAATGTAATCACTTCATAAAGACATCTCATTTGCATGCTCACACTCTGCAGTAAAAAGTGTTTTTGGTTTTTTTCCATTTTGAAAGGTTTCCAGAAATCAGTCCGTAAGGTTCATTCAGTGCTGGGCTTCACGACAAGCACAGAACAGAGATAAAATAAAATAAATAAATAAATAGATAAAATGAAATAAAAAATTAGAGAGGGGCTAGCAAAGGGTGGATTCAGCATGCTCAAACAGTAGCCACACCCTCTACACAAATGGCCTGCGACAGACCAGTCAGGCAACAGGGAACAAAAAAAAAAAAAACAACAAAAAAGGAGAAGAAGAAGAAGAAGAAAACAGTCAGACAGAGAAATCTACCTGAGGACCTCCGAGAGAGAGGAGTCGCTGTCATCAGACCTAAAGGGCAGAACAGCAGCAGGGTTAGGGGGGGGTGGGAGGAGTCAGTTACAGAGAAGGGGAGGAGGGGTTTCTTTTCTTTTTTTTTTTAAAGGAAAGAAGGAAAGCCTCTCAGGCAGCAGATAGGAGGAGGGGTGGGAGGAGAGAGGGAGGAGTTAACAGGAAAGAGTATGTAGAGTTGGTCAGGAAGGGTTAAAATGATATCCGACTGGACATCACAGGAAGTGGAAGTGGAGCCCACTCTTGGCTGCAATCTTTAAAACATTTGCTCCGGCACCCCAAACACCTACGAGCCTCGCGGTGCTTTGGATTTTTTTTTTTTTTTTAAATAAAACTCAGCATTGTTTTGATTTCAAGGTGTGCTTTTGAAGCGTCTCAGGTCGGAGCACATTTTATGCATGTTGCTCAGAGCACAGGAGCACACTGGGTGTTGAAAGAATTTCAAATGAAATGGTATTTAAAGAGTTTTGTCCTGAGATCTCAGTAAAAGAGATCTAGATAATAAAAAAAAAAAGACCATGAGAAACAGGAGCAGATGTTTTAATGGAACAAAATGTTTAAATATTGGAAACAACTGGTGTAACAGAAGTGGTGCTTTTGTTTTCACCCAAAAATAGTTTTCAGTTTTAATGACTTGACAAGGTACATAACTAATAACCTATTAGCTCTGCAATGGATTAGGACATTTCCTCATCTAGAGAGAGAAAAAAAAACAAACAAACCTACACCATGTTTTGTTCTGAGAGTTCATTTCCACTGCCACGGTTAGAACAGCCAATGTTAAATTATGATGCAAAATTACAGTTGATCCTCTCATCTACGGACACTGCATTAACGGATATTGGATGCAGTGGACAAAGTCCGCTGGTCTGAATACATAATCCATTAGCCAGAATGTTCTCAATGTACTTACCTATTTATGTTAGTTGTTATGCTGCTTGTCATGTGTACAGTACTTGGGTAGAACTTTTATGGACCTTAGTGGTGTTTTTCCTTAGATTTCCATTATTTTAACCCCCCACTAAAACACTTCACAGCATCGGACTATTCAAGTCAACGGACAACCTCTCCCTCCAATTAGTCCGTTAATGAGAGATTCAACTGTACGTTACTCTAACACACTATATTGAGGGTTACACACACAGGCCATCATTCAGAAGTGACTTGTTAAAGTTGTGTGTAAATATTTCATGACTAAAAATCCTTGTCACTTTTACAAAACTCGTAGTTTTTGTATGCTAACACTGATTTTAATGCTGATTTTCCTCATATTTACATGTGTATGTTTATACGTGCCCACAAAACGCCATAAAAGGGAAAGCTTATAGAGCTGGAATTGGAAAAAAAATGACCAAAGAGTGCATCCTAAATGCAAAAATTGCTACATTTTCCGTGCACCAATGTGTAGCTGAGCCATGGGCACATGCAAATTTTTTTATCTTGTTAACCTAACTAAATAACTAGCTTTATATGTTTACATTCATGGGTTTCATCCCTCCGAGGTTCACCAAATGATATAAACTACAGCAGCTCATGGCTAGAAAAATGATCTGAAGCCAATAAACTGAGGTTTACGTTTACATTATATCCTATCTTCATATGCAAATTTACCCAAACATAGAATCTCGCACTATTGAAAACTTTTTTCCCCAAACTAGGTGGATTTTCATAAACGTTCACTTCAAATTTTACAAGTAAATTCTTTTAGATTGAGCTTAAAAAACTAGGCCCTGAGAGACTCATGCACTCGGACATCTCTGGTATGGAGATGAAACAGTGCCAGAGTGTTCCCGCAGAACATTCTGGATCACTTTAACATGGTCAAACCAGCCTAGACAAACGGCAAATTCTTAGCACTCTCTCACTTCCTGCTGACACATCCTGAATTCTAAGTCAAAAGACAAGAGTGCCGTCACACAGTTTAAGGTATTCTCATTCCGTAGAAGCGCTGATAAAGGTCAGAGTAGGGTGGCCCATATGATGGATAAAGGTCTGCCCCACTGAACTTGCTCAAATGGCAGATCTACGTGAAGGGAAGTTCAAGCGCTCAGGGTGACATCTCAAACCTTGAGGGAAAACTGTTCAGGAAACTCCGCAGCCACCTCTGAACAAAAGCCGGGTGACTCAGAGGTTAATGAAGTGTCTATCTTCCACTTTAGGACAGCGCCACTAATCAGTGAACATTAATCAACATGGCATGCATGCGTACACACAAAGAACGAGATGAATAACGGTGTGAAGTGGAGATACAGGGCTGGCCCAGGACTTGCTCCTGTTCCGTTTGCCTTCCACTGATTATAATGATGACTCGTAACTACGCACGTCAACTTGTCACGAATCCTGAAGTCTGATTCCATGTAAAGCTAAAACGCGTCTGGCGCTCACATTATTGTATCGCTTCCCGTTCAGGTGAATGACAGTGTAATAAAAACAACGCAACAGAACACATCACAGTACAAAGACATTCGATGCGTTACAACAAGTACGGAATTAGACACTTTTCCAGTCATGCTATGCTATTAAAGGAAAATAATCAATGACTGAGTAGTGTTATGCGACCCATTATGAAAGTGAGTGACTGTAACCATCCTGAAGTTGATTATTTTGCAATACCTGCATGCCATAAAGCATTTTATTAGACTTGTATCATAGCAATTAGCAAATGATTACAATTTTAGAGTGATACGTCACACTTAACCGTTTGTAGCAAGATTTAATGCAGTGTGACATTACATTACATTACAGTCATGTGGCAAGACGCAACCTTCTGATCAGTAGGCCAATGTCTTAACCCCCTGAGCCTATGTAACGTCCATGTTCCGGTTATCACTTACAATACAACACCTGTTTTTTTTTCTCGTTCTTGAAGTTTTAAAGACAAAAAAAAGTATTCTGTCAAAAAATTAGCAACAAAAGTCCTTCCTGTGGTGAAAAACTAGCTCGATGTTACACATCATTGACAATGGAGACTCCTTCCATAAATGTTAAACATACATTTTGGTAGGCTATATCTTTCATCATATCAATGATTACACAATTCGTTGATAAAATAACATTTTTTATTACTAGGCTGTTAGATTGTGGCTTGGATCATGTGTGCGATACAAGTCCCCGTGAACAAGTGGTTGCTATAGAAACGATAACGTGTTTGAATGAGCGCATTAACGTGAACCTGAGATTTGCTGTTTTAGAAAATGAACACCTTCTGAGCAAACGGATTTGAGAATCCAACAGCGCAGTGGTATAAATCACTATAACTAAAGGCTAAGAATAATTGCAATTGAACAAGAAACAATGAAGTTAATTGACCTGCTCTTTATGATCTTTTCTTATTGAACTCAATCCCAAACAATCAAAAAAAGAAATTCTAAACTCAGTGGGCAAGCAGAACTGATGCTGATTTTATAAGGATCAAAAAAAAAAAAAAACCTCATCCGGCCAATTTTTACACTAATAAAAACCATTGAGAATGCCGCAACTGCCAACATCAAAAATGTAAATGTGACAATAGCCTTTCAGTAACGTCAAGAAAGAGCCACTGCCTGCTGTGAAATATAACAATCCATGGATTCGCTGCACCTTTTTCAATATGCAATAGGCTGAAAATAGCATGAGAGAACTGCATAACAGACCCTTTTAGTCCTGTACGCTGATCTCAGGCGCTGCTGATTCGATTATGAAAGGAAAAGGCTAAGATGAGCCGTCTTCAGAAGGGGGTATAATTGGTTATCCTGGGCTAATTTACCCACTCGCCATGCTATAATGAGCATCCACAGGAACCGTGGAGCATTAATAATGGGGGACCCTCAAGCGGTGCGGATGAACTCGACGAATGGATGAACTTCACCAAGAATGTACCTCACCTAATTGACAGCTGTGAAGGATGGCTCCTCGACTCATTTCGTACATTCTCAATACCTTTCCTCCCAATCGTACCTTAACTCAAAACAAACCGTGCGAGGGTGGGAAAACTTTGAGCGAAAATCAGCACTGATACAGAACACATGCTTTTTTTTATGTAGTGTGTCTTGTGTACTTACTTGTCCAGTGCAGAACCCTGGCTCTGGTTGCTTGTGAGGCGGGAGAAAACGTTGCGGTCGTTACGGGTACGGAGGGGCGGGGACGAGGGAGGTGTGTAGATGGTCTCGGGAGGTCTGAGGAGAACAAACACACAATCAGACGGACAAATATAATTCGAGATCATTTTTGCTCTCTC
This sequence comes from Chrysichthys thysi, assembly GCA_030068315.1. Lineage (NCBI taxonomy): Eukaryota > Metazoa > Chordata > Actinopteri > Siluriformes > Claroteidae > Chrysichthys > Chrysichthys thysi. The sequence goes on from JAQLOM010000016.1 coordinate 12,119,903, forward strand.
CAGTAGTGCGCGTCCAACAGAGATCACTCCAGGAGCAAGGTGTGTAATCGTTCATGAGGTCTCAAAGGGTAACTTCTCAACAACAATAAAAGGCCTCTCTGACACTGGCTACTAGTAATGTTCTATGAGTCAGCCATCAGGAGAACATGGAGCAATAAGGGTGTGTATGGCAGGGTTGTAAGGAGAAAGCCACTGCTGTCCAAAAAGAATATCGCTGCCTAAGGGTCATGTGGACACAAGCCAGAAGGCATGTGGAAACATTTCCTGAGTGGATGAGACCAAAATAATACCTCTTGGTTTAATTGAGAAACGTTTTGTTTGCAGAAAGAAAAAAACACTGGATTCCAGCATGAAAATCTTATCCCATGTGTGAAACATGGTGGTGGTAGTATCATGGTTTGGGCCTATTTTGGTGCATCTGGGCCAGGACAGCTTGCCATCATTGACAGAACAAATGAATTCTGCCAGTGAATTCCAAGGACAGGTGGCACGGTGGTGTGGTGGTCAGCACTGTCGCCTCACAGCAAGAAGGTCCTGGGTTTGATCCCAGGGTCAACTTGGGCACCTTTCTGCGTGGAGTTTGCATGTTCTCCCCATGTCCATGCTGGTTTCTTCTGGGTACTCTGGTTTCCACCCCACAGTCCAAAGACATGCACAGAGGGGATTAGGCTAACTGGCTACTCTAAATTGCCCCTAGGTGTGAATGTGAGTGTGAGTGTTAATGGGTGTCTGTGTGTAGGCCCTGAGGTGGATTGGCCACCTGCCCAGGGTGTGAGCTGGGATTGGCTCCAGCTTCCCCCCACGACCCTGAACAGGATTAAGTGGCAGAAGATGAGTGAGTGAATTCCAAAGGACAATGTTAGGACAAGACTGTCTGTAAACTGAATCCCAAGAGAAATTGGGTCATGCAGCAAGACAGTGACGCTAAACACATGAGGGGAATGGGACAGTGACCCTAAACCCATGAGTGGAATGCTGAAGACAAAGTCCGGACCTTATTCCTAAAGAAATGTTGCACGAGCAGTTCATGTGAGAAACCCTACCAATATCCGAGAGTTGAAACCATTCTGCATGAAGGAATATGCTAAAATTCCTCCAAGCTGATGTGCGGGACTGATCAACAGTTAGCATCCAAATGGTAAACTAGATGAGTTATGCAAAGAATGTAGTGGAAAAGACATCTCGAGTAATTATTTGTTACTCAGGATGTGGCCTGTATTCATCAAACCTCTCAGAGTAGGAAATGAGACATAACTGCTCGAAAATTCAGAAAAATGCTCTTGCGAGTCAGGAGTTGGCAAAATGACTGCAATCAGATGCTCGAGAGAAGTGTTTCAGACTACGGAAATGATAATGTGCTGGTTAAGCGAGCGTTTCCACAGGAATGGCATCGTTTTTCTTACAGACCTCGCGGGGAAATTTACATGCTCTCAGCAGTGACACATTGTGTTTCTGTCGATCCAGGAAAGATCCAACTCTGCAGCGGTGATGATTCAAGATCGTCAAATGACAGCCAGGTACATACTGTATCACTCAAACTCTCACACCACTCACAGGCTCACATCTTGCACTCAGAACTCTCACATCTATTCACACACTTTCTTTTCCAACTACTGGGCAGGAAATAACAAACATTAAAATAGACTTGTGCATTATTACTGTTCGAGGCAGCATGCCAAGGCTCACTGGAGTGATTATAAGTAATAAAACCAATAAAACCATAAGATAATGAACAAGGACGTATATGTGAATCGGAAGACATTACTAGAGGCCGTGTTACGGCTAATGACAATTAACAAGAGAAACGTCTCCTTTTATATGTAGCTTTTCTGATAAATGCATTCATTACACAAGAGTCTAATTAAAGAAGAATAAAATCACATACCAATCATGCACTGCAAAGAAGAAAACCAAATCTTACTGATGAAGTCTAAGCAGTTTTATAAAGTTGCTCTCAGGTTCTAGTCTGAGTAATTCAGGTTTGAGTAATTCAGAGTACAGCAAGCTTGCGAGCATAATTCGCTCCGGAGACGTGCTTGTAATCCAAAGCACTCGTATATCAAAGCGGGTTTCCCCATAAGAAATAATGGAAGCTCAGATAATTCGTTTCACAACCCAGAAATATTATATAAAAATTATTCGGACAAAATATAAAGTAAAATACATAAAACTGTCATGAATTTGCCCGCGCGGAGCGCACGTGCAGCGCACCTGTTCTGAGCACTCCCAATAGCGGTGCATGTCAGAGAACTCGCGCGCTAAAGACTACTTCCTGG
>JAQLOM010000016.1:12139284-12151578 GCA_030068315.1 Chrysichthys thysi
GAACTTCCGTACTTCCTAATTATCAACGTATTTTCCGGCCAGTAATCCATCTTGCGCGTAGTGCTTTAGAATCTTTGGTTATCAGTAAACGTAGAAATAGCATTCGGAGATAAGCACACTGTTAGAATGTTTCGGCTGACTCGTTACTCAGAAGTTCCGTAAAATACGCATAGAAAGTACGACGATCAAGTTCGGGGTGATAACAGTAGCTCGACCATTGTAACGGAATCTATAGTGGGGGTTTATTTTTAATGGAATTAATAATCTGGTTCATACCAGCTGGGTCTGAGGGCACACTCTCATCTGGCACACGTGGATGGTGAAGATGGCGTGAGAGCGGGAGCTCTGGGCGTTCATCTGAGTGCTGGCCGTGGTGCGGGACAGAGCGCCGAGTTTCAGACACTGAAGGAGCTGAGAGGGCATCACACATAGAAGCAGGGGATGTTGATCAGATGTTAGCTGGACATTCTTAAAGCATGTTTTGAACCTTTTCATTGAATGAGATAAATTTTTTTAGTGACTCAAACTTTAGGAACATTGCACCTGGAGAAAAGCAGAGCCGTTCAGGGCTGATCCAGAGTAGGTACTGTTCTGTAGATAAGCACCTAATCTTAAGAGGCCGTCTTACAAGCAACGACCCAAGTGTTTATTGCTTTGCATAACATTATTTTACCCAACTGACCCAGTTTCCGAATTGTGTTGGAAAAGCAAACAGGGATCATGGGCAGGAACCATACTGTACACATTATTCATAATGCTCAATAATGTCAAACTCAAATTGTCTCAGTAGTTCATTCATTCACGTCTTAACTTCTTTGATTCAAATACTCCAAAACACGCGTTTCACACACACATCAAGAAACATCTCGCCAACACGTCAGCACGCAGGCTCTCTTTCGCACTCGCACACACACGAAAGTTATCAGACAGACCTCTTCCTCGGAGCCGACCAGGCGAGAGGTCACTCCTGATGTGTAGATGCCTCCACTGCTGTCCTCGTGGATCTTAATGTTGGACTTCCTGCCAGAATCGCGGGCGCCGTCAAACAGGTCCAGGATCTCCTCGTTATAAAGCTGCAAGGCGAGCACACGCACTATGACCCACAACTGACCAAAGGTCAATACTCAGAAGGTCAGAAAGGTCACCAGCTAGCTTTAGAGACCTGATCAGGAACATAAACGCTCTACAGACATGATTGTTTCGGAAGGAAAATAGGCTTGAATCCTGTGAGTGAGAAAAAAAAAATGAAAAGAAGAGAGAGGGATAGCATGCTAGGACACATAAAGAGGCATAAACAGCATGTCTGAAGGCAAAGAGAGAGTGAGAGAGAGAAAAACACCCCATAAGAGTTACACAGAGAGCTCCCCTAATATCATAAGGGGCCATAATGCCAGCCCATTAAGCCCGGCTCCAGGGACAACCCCATTTATTTAGAGCAACAGAGATGCTTTTGAAAAATTCCCTAAGTAATTTGCCGAGACAGACAGTCGGGGAGAGGAGCGACTCCAAACACACCACCGTCTGCGCCAGATCAAGCTCAGCTGCAGGGTTAAAACACAAGCACACAGGTTTAAACTGATTACCCAGGCACCACTGTGCGCGCGTGTGTGTGTGTGTGTGTGTATGTGTGTGTGTGTGTGTGTGTGTGCGCGCACATGTGTGTGCTGTCTGGTCGATGATAGACCTCCCTGGGCTTTTCACTTATCCTTCATCAGGTTTTCTATATCTCTCTCCATCCTCTTCAATTACCCTCTCACCCTGTCTGGATCCTTTTCAACATGCTTCCTCCTCCACAGATGACGGGATTTCCCCTCTGCACCAATCAAAACTTGGGGAAAGATTTACCTCTATTTTTTTTTTTTCTCAAACTATCGTTCGAGCTTTCACTCTAAAACATGCATACTGATGAAGCTTTTATTCTGTTAAACGCTGGATCGTAATCATAATCATGACCCGGTCCAACTGCAGTCTCTTGGCACTTGTTAACAGACATGAGTGTAACTAGAAGAATAAACAGCGGGGCAGCACAGTGGTGTGGTGGTTAACACTGTCGCCTCACAACAAGAAGCTCCTGGGTTCGATCCCTGATGGTCGACCTGGGCGCCTTTCTGCGTGGAGTTTGCATGTTCTCCCAGTGTCCATGTGGGTTTCCTCCCGCAGGCTAATTAGCTACTCTAACTTGGCCGTACGTGTGAATGTGAGCGTGAATGGTTGTCTGTCTCTGTGGATTGGTGACCTGCCCAGCGTGTACCCCTGCTGGGATTGGCTCCAGCTCCCCCCCTGCGACCCTGAACAGGATTAAGCTGAAGATGAGTGAGTGAGAAGAAACAGCAGGCACTGGTCTGTTTCTGTTCGGAGCGAGTGTCGCACCTCTAGAAACTGAGCGCTGACTTTAAACTCGGGCGGCTGTACGCCTCTCTCCTGGGCCTCCGTCCTCCGTCTCTGAATGCCCTGGAACAGCTGGCGCACGGCACGTGGGATGATCCCCTTTTCGTCGTCGCTCACGCTCACATCGAAGCCCGTGCCCATGGTGTACGTCTTCCCCGAACCCGTCTGCCGCCATGGAAACATAAACGGAGAAAAATTATGATTCACGAAAACGTTCTAAACAACCAGACACAGGACGTCTTATGTTTTACGAAACTCTTTTGAGTATAAATTCCATCTGATGCTCCCAATACGTACTTATAAGAATGACTCATCTCTGGTATCGACGCTACTCTGAACACAAGGTTATTTTTCAGGTTTTATTCCGTAGTTAATGCTGGGTGATGGGGTCCAGCTCAAAATGCTGACCGTGAGTCAGGTATGGCCGTTTTTGTTTTTTGTTTTTTGACATTTTTACCCGATACATCAAATGATGGAGAAAACCACCTTTTCTTTGGTTTAACAGCCCGACTAACGTTATCCTTGGGTTTTTTCCTCCCATTTCCCAGGTGTGCTTCATGTCTGGAAAACCAGAGTGTAAAACTGCCTTTAAAGACCGTACAGACGGTAAATCTGCACGTGAGTTTTTTCCCCCCTCCTCTACTGAGAAACAGAACAAATAGAAGTGGGGCAATTTATCCTGACTGCTTTCCAGTGGAGGCTGAAGCGGTGAAGTGGAGTGTGTGATGAATTAGCCTGAGAGGCACGGAGTCTACATACAACGGCTCTCAGCATAGCTGTCGCATCATATTGACCTTTTAATGAGCTTGGCCATGAGGTCAGTGTAGCTTTTACAGTACTTCTGCCTTACTTACCAGTGAAATATGGCTCTGGCGTAGCAGAAAGCTAGTAGTAAGCGTTTGAAACACTGAAACAAATCCTCTGCACAGAGCACAGATTTAAATACATGTACCTATGGCCTTTACACATAACCAAAACAACATCAATCTGGAGGTCAGGGGAGTTCCTCTGTGTGTGTGTTGTGCAAGCGTTACCTGCCCATATGCGAATACTGTAGCGTTGTATCCGTCGAAGCAACCCTCGATAAGCTTGTGGACGCAGGCGCTGTAGATCATCTGCTGCTGGACGTCCATGTCGAACACAAAGTCATACGTGAAGGCCTTGTCTTTACCCAGCAGCACCTGGGGCTCGCCGGGGGTTACAGAGGTGCAGATGTGGCAGCCCTCGATCTTCTCCTTCGCCATCTGAGGACGAATCCTGACAGGAAGATGGACACGGACAGCGGTTACATATTAGTTTGAACTAGGGACGTCATTATAAATGTATTACAAAAAGTTTCACTGTTCGAATACTATGTGATTTGTTCAAAATATTTATATGTTTAAATCTAAATCTTTGGGCAGTTTTTGTTGTCAAGGAAGTGTGGTTTGGTTGTCTGTTTGTTTGTTTTTTTGTTTGTGCAAAATCTGCAAACAATATACCACACTGCTTTCCATGAAACTTGGCATTTGGCTTTGGCCAAAGTCTGCGCGCAATGATGCCATACATCTTTAAATCCAAGAGAAGGCAGTAAAATTCAATAGTGAAAAAACATAACCAATGTAGAAATATGAGACCTCCAGTGGATAATATATCCACACATAAAAAGTGGCCGTGGTTGCAGATATGTATATCATGACTGAATGATGCATCTAGTACAACTAACCAACATTTCTGTAGTCTGACTCTGTGTTCCGCTTGCAGCGCTATTGGATTGGTTAAAATGTGACTTATGAGTCGAAGAAATCCAATCAAACACGCTTTTCAGTGTTTGTGATTATCTGCTATAACAGTGAGAGGAAAGGTAAGAACAGGTGGATCAGTGTAGTATATTCTTTTAATGCAAGTTGTACACAAGAACTGAATTTTAGTCAATGGTAAATGAACATCAGCCCCAAATATCACTTCTCTGTGTCCTTGATTAATAATAGTCGCTATTGGTTTCACCCCAAAAGGCACAAAGCACATATCGTTCGACCCCGATATATCAAACCATCCACAAAAACCCCAGAGTCCATTAGGTTAACCAGTGGCTTAGATTCAATAGTGCAATTAATGGAATTAAGTCCGTTTCCATTAGCTGATTTTATTTACCATTACTTAATTAACCTCAACGATCACACTTTCAAACTCTGTAATAAATAGCTTTGCACGAAGCTAGTGATAAGCACAGAGAAAGCCACAACAGGCATGTAATGTGACCTATTATGAGCGTATGATTATTTTCGGATTGGTTTGGAGTAGCTGCGCCCCTAGAACCCCCTGCTGTGTGGTATAAGCTCCTTACTATGATAAAGCCAGATTTACTCACAGCTCCATCCCCCTACTGCCCCCCGCTGAGCTCCCACCCCCGCCTTATCCCACACACAAACTCGAATGTTGCCCCAAACATCATGCCACGTGGAGCAAAAAGGACATGACCCCTTAATCATGCGGTTTCACCCAGGACATTTGTACGTGGCGTGCCGATCTGGGTGCAGGCTGAAATGCGTTCATTAGCCAATGAATGACCCAATAACACGTTGGGGTTAACCGTTCATGAAGTTATCGGCTTCGCAGAGCCTCGCTGACTGGGTTGCCAGGTCTCAAAAATGCTTCCATCCCAACTACTATTTCACCAAAAGACCTGAATTTGCTGAAAATTTTCAAAAAGTGAGATTTGTTTTCCTCAGTAAGCGCATTCACCGTGGTGCTCAGGCATTTCTAATGCATGTGGACCTTTTGATCGTCCCTCTTTCCCTCGATCAATCTTTGCTATATGTCTTGCAACAGAAACAGATTTTGTTTGTTTTTTTTGCACATCATGGATATCTGTGCCGTTTACACGCCCCCCGGTTTCCCATAATCAACATTTGCTGGAATTTAATCGATTTAATTCCACTTATTTGCTTTGATCTCATCAACTGACTATTTTTTAGTATTTACTAGTCAAAAACCACCAACCATGGATTTGCCCCTGATTTGTCATAATAATAAAAAAAGCCCAGACAAACAAAGAAAAAAAACCCCCTGCAACCCTAGCAGCCCAATTCGCCTACATGCACTCACTGGACACACACGCACACCCTCCTCTCCAAGCCCCTCCCCCATTACTGCTGACTATAGCAGTTCCTCGGGCACGACCTAAACGCTTTACTGCCTCCATCCTTGCTTTTCGACTGCAACATAATACAATCAAGTCTTTAAAGGTGCTACTAAACAGAGCGAAGCATCACGACATGGCCAGGATGCAGGACAGTGAGGTCATTACACATGGACTGATGGACCAGCAGCATCAGAAATAAAGCTGTTAGAGTTCGAGCTTTTGATTGCATTAGGAAAGTATATGTGTGTGTGTGTGTGTGTTGTATTGACAGCGGCTGTATTTTATTAAGCTATAACTACGGTCTCGGGACAGACCTGCTATATGTAGGTGTATGTTTCACCTATAAATAAGATACATGCTGGATGTCGACTGGAACTCACACACAGCTTTGAACCCTTGAGTTCTTGTTAAAATTGATTCACAGGGAAGCTTGACCGATGCACAAATTGATCTGTTGTGAGAGGATATGAAGTACGATGAATGACCAGAGCACACACACATTCTCTCTGGCATCCCGGGGCCTGACAGGAGCATTTTCTAATGATTTCGACAGAACCTACTTTTACCTCGTGCATCAATATTGCCCTGGCTGTGAGCAGCAGGGATGTGGTTTGGTCGGAAACCTGTCTCGGAGGCTGTTGTGAAGTAATTTTATTGCCAACTGGAGTTTTAAGATGTACTCATGACCCTGTGTTCACACCAGCGTATGAGAAATCAATTAAAGGCCATGCGTTTTTCCATGAATGTGCGCGACACAGAGGTGCGGTAATGTCATAGCGATATTTAAAGACCTTTTTGTTATACGCAATAAGTATATACAGTGGACCCTTGGCTCGCAAGCGCGTCGGATAGCAAACAAATCAACGTACAAACTAAATTCCTGACCAGATTTTGTACTGACAAATCCTCGAACAAATCGAACAAATCCTCGACCGACTTACAGGCAGCCAACCCACGCTTCACGGCACAAGTTCTGGTTAAGCACTCGGTGTGAACGTGTTCAACGCATTTTTTCATTGAGAGTAAGAAGCCTAAGCGTATAAAGCTTGAAATAAAGAAAGAAATAATCGCAAAACATGAGAACCGCCACCATATCCCTCCGCCACCGTCCACCTATGCCAGTAACTACCTATCCACCGCAAAGGGTAACATGCATTAAAAAATTTTTTATTTCATTTAGGTTTATTTTTCTATAATTAAAGTTGTTTTAATTTTATTCCACATTTTATGGCCACACATAAACCCATAATGCACTTTAGAAACATGTTTTGAGGGCTGAAACACATTCATTTCAACAGGAAAAACTGACTCAGGTCGCGAACGAATCAAGTTCGTGAGTCGAGGTCCCACCGCATTACGTATGCGCAATATTGACGCTTGCTAGGTTCAGATGAGATGTTCTTAATTTAATGTCCACAAAAATAACTATTTTTATATAATGGGAGGAGAAATAAAACTGGCACAAGAATAGGTTTTAACCATCTGCTAAAAGACGAGCTCTAGTGTTTCGACAGCACAGTAGTAACCATTTCACCGTAACGCTTAGCATGTCGGCAGCTCCGGTATTCTTGACTCTGATTGGTCAGAAGGTACTGAATATTTTTACAGCACTCCACACACGTTGGTCACAAATGCGTCACTGGCAATACGATCAGAGCTGAAGTTCTTTTTTTGGGGAAGGAGTCTCCAGTGTCGGTGCCTTGAAACAGGAGCTGAGGTTTTTCTGACGTTTCATACACACAGAATGTCACTAATATGATATCACTCCCATCATTACGCCCATCCCTGACGACTGGGTGCTAATTCGAGTGTTGTACTCACAGATTTGCTTTAGGTAGCTAATACCAGACCAGACCAGACCTTGACACAAATCCTCTCTTCCTCTAGCCTGTTCCTCTAGCCTGTGAACCTGCCTGTTTAGCCCTCTGGGCAGTCTCAAGCTGTTCATCAAACCCTCCCCTTCCATCAGAAGGGCTGAAATCTGAAGCACACTGACACACACTGATTAGAGCCAAACAACCCAGACGTCATAGTCCGCTCAGAAACCCAGGTGCTAAAAATACCACTTACACCTGAGGCCTATTCACACGGAACCTCTCAGAGTCGAGCAGCTCTTTAAAAACCACCAGGGACGCATGGGCTTTTTGGGGGCCCATTCAGGTCCAGGTTCGTTTAATAGCCATAATATCTACGATTACAGCGACATGAAAGACTTGGCAAATCTCGGGAAATTAACTGAAAAGTTTCCCTGACCACTCGGCTCTCCTTTTGTTCGTTGGGAAAAAAAAAAGAAAATGTAAAAAGAGACCCCTGAAGGATCGGCTTCATCATAGAGCGGCCATGTCTAGTGTTATTGTTGTCGATCTGTAATGATTCTTAAGGATTTCAGCAATGGCGGATTTGCATGAGCCCTGTACGTAGAAAAAAAATGGCATTGTGTAACAGGAGCACACAGAGTAGCATTAAACGGCAGTGAGACTTTTCATCGCTGTAGGGATCATGACCTCAGTCTTTTCGCCTTAGTGATGAAACGTAAATGTGAGAGACACGTGCTCCCTGTGCATGCGAAAGTACATGTCTGGGTTGCTTTGTGTGTGTGTGTGTGTGTGTGTGTGTGTGTGTGTGTGTGTGTGTGTGTGTGTGTGTATGAGGAAACAAAATACAGTATCTCATCACTTCGCTTTCCGCATTTCCGGCCTGTGAACTGCAACTTCCTGTTGAGGAACAAAGCGGTGACGACCGCAGAGTCACGAATCACACTGCTTGAATTATACCAAGCGTTAACTGTCATGCACTTTCCCCTGTCCCACAGTGGCTTGCTAAATACTAACTCACAGATGTATCGGGTTTACAGATATTAGAAAATGTTCGGAGATGACCTTCTATCGGAGTCGTATTGTGGCTTTCTAGGAAGCTCGCTGAACATTAGAGCGCACAATAAGGGTGTAAAAACACCCAGGCTTGCACAATCCAAACAGGATCTGAGAGGCAGGCAGGGTGGGAGACATGCTAAACAAACCCTGTGAGAGGGTTAGCACGGGGATCGAAACATCAGGATTGCTAGAGATACACTAGTGGATCAGTAAAAGGTCAAGACTTCGTCACCTTGAAAAGCCTGGAGATAAATTCTGACAGGCTGAAAATGAGGCTGGAATGACGAGTTCGTATTTAGAAGCGGCTGACGCGGTCCGTCAGTGGCACCGATCACGGCAGGACGGGTAAGGCTCGTGCCGGACTGTATTCTGTCTAATTCATGTGAGCATGTGTGCCTAATTCATGTGAGCCAGAATTCAGTGGCACCAGAATAAGCAGGTCTTTCAGTATAATTATTATGGATGTTCTGCTGTAAGTAAAGGCTTGGCAAAGCTACTCAAGGGATGAACTTCAGAATTGGTGATGTCCATGGGCTCCAACGGCTAACGCAATATAAAACAAAAAACCCGAATTAATGCTACAAACGTCTATGCTCCATTCACGTGTTGACGTCACGTCTTCTTGAATTCTTTGTGCTGGTGTACAGAGGCGAAGCCATGAAAACAGGGGCTGTTCCAATACTTTTAAAGGGGACTGACCTGGTAAAAGGTTTTGAAGATGCCGTTTAAACCATATCTGTAACCCAGAGCGCACCCTGAGCACACAGAGCGAGATCTTTAAAAATAAATAAATACATAAATAAACCAAGAGTGCGAGATGGCATGACTTGTGTGCACACGAAGGCAGAGCACGGAGAGGAACCATCGTGTGACAGAGCAGTTCAGTTGTGCGAGCACTGAGTGACACCAGGTTCATGGTGCAATTCATGGCACCGTGTGGTCTGTCTGATGACTGTAGATGGCTTGTTGACGCATGCCCAGGTCCCCACTTCAGCATTCTGTGTTTGTGTGATAACGTTTTAACTCAGCATTGCACACAGCACTCAGTTCTATGAAGCCCTTGATCGATTAGTAGTAAGCCGGGCTCCAAGTCCCAGCTGTATCACAGTCAACTCTGGTGACATGTTACCTGATGCTGGTTCTTAATATTCTTCACAAGGACAGAGTTTGGTTTTTTTCATCACCCCTCAACCACCCCCTCCCCATACTGGAAAAGCAGATCACTGGGTCATGGGGAGGGGTGGCAGCACAGGAAACGCTCGGTTTCGTTTCCTCTTGCCATGACAACAGGCAGCGCCTGGGTTTACAGACATACTGATAACTTCTGTTAGAAACTCATCCAAACAGTCGAACTGAAACCTTTACGTGTTTTCACATCTGCACTACTTTCCCCAGCTTAGTCCTTACTCCCCGTCTCTTATATTTGTACAGGGTTGCGCACACACACACACACACACACACACACACGTGAAGAGAGCCTGACCTTGCTGCACCCAGGCACCGAACAACACAATAGCTGATGACATGAGCGCAGACGTATCATGCATTTATCCTTCAGCACGCCTGGCTATCTAAATAAACTCATACGGTCGATTCCAGGCCGCTGACGGACCGTCAAGCACAGTCGCCTCGACACACCCTGACTCAAATCTCTCTCGGTCATGTGTCATCGCTTAAGCTCGAGTTCTCAGAAGAAATAAGCTAATTTTACGGTACAAATGCAACATGGGCTCCATCACAAAAGTCGAGGTGGCTTTCGCAGAATGGTGCGGAAAACAAAAAACAAACGAGAAGAAAAAAAAAAAAAAGAAAACATCAAGTGAGCACCCGGTCTCTGTTCGGACAGGTTTGAGCCAGCAGGAACACTACAGCGACTCAAATAACAACTCTTTACAACCGCGGTGGACAGAAAAGCATCTCAGGACGCACAACATGCGGAGGCAGGTGAGCTCGTGTGAGAGACAGCGTTGGACACGAAGCTCTCGCCCTTAATAACACGTCCTAAATTGAAACGTAGCATGATCGTACATCTCTCTAGCGCGATCCACCTGATGCTGCCTTGATGCTTCGGAAGTGATACGTGAAGATCATTGATATCGGTGATAGGGAAATTTTCAGAGGAAAAACAAAACAAACAAACAAACAAGAAACAAAAAAAAAAAACAGTTGATGCGCTAAAGGTTCTCGAGAACTGAGCGGCTGGTGGATTTGCATGAGCATGTGAAGGATTTGCACGTGGCCCACACTTCCTTTTATAGCATGGCTCACCAGATACAGGTATGACAAGCGTGTGTGTGTGTGTGTACTATGTGTGCACTACATTCCAGACACTTCTGAATACTTGCGCACAGATTCCATAATTGTGTCCTAACAGAATTACAGTTTAGAAAACGTCGTACACGTTACAGCTACATGACACATACGTACCCTCACGTTCTGCCTTCATCAGATACGATAGTTTTTTGGGTTTTTTATATGCGACACCAGGAACGTCATTTCTATCTAACCTTCCTTGACATAACTTTGTCTGCATGACGAATAAAACAAGCAGGACTGAATTATCGGGACGTAAACATACACGTATAAACGGTGCAGGCAAACACGAACGCACACACTTGGCTGCTGCGCGGTGGCCAATCGTCACAATCACATTACAGCATCATGTCATAACAGGGTGGCGAGTGCCATCTCTCTCTTGCACATTCGCGCACGACTCCTGACACGCTCGCACTAAAGCGGTGCTCCGAAGCCAAGCGGACGATCAATCTCGCCTGGGGTTTTTTCGGGCACAGTGCCCGAGAGGACTTTTATTCTTGGCTCGGTCTCTCAGACGTGCACACGGTGTACGAATCAGTGCCGCGTCTCCCTCCTCTGGTAGTAACGGTGTGCTTGTGCAGCAAGAAGAAGGCACTAGCAGTAATATCCAAGGAAAGTATTATATTATTACATTATTAAAATATTAGTCATATAATGGTTCTTGACGATACAGATTGATGTTAAACCCTTTCCGCAGGAACAGCACTAGAGCAGTGGTGACCATCGCAGGTGATCCCGTTCCTCTGATGCACTGTTCAGCAACCCTGTTCCAGGAGATCTACCTTCCTGAGGATTGTAGCCCCATCCATGATAGTCCCCACCTACCCAGTTCTTCACTCACTCACTCATCTTCTGCTGCTCGATCCTGTTCAGGGTCGCGGGGGGAAACTGGAGCCAACCCCAGGTGACTTTGAGCGAGAAGCGGGGTACACCCTGGGCAGGTCACCAATCCACCGCAGGGCGACACACAGAGACCGACAACCGTTCACACTCCTGTTCACACCAAAGATTCTAAAGCGCTACGCGCAAGATAGATTACTGGCCAGGAAATACGTTGATAATTAGGAAGTACGGAAGTTCGACACTATGGGCGCCATTTTGGTAAGCTGACCTTTCATCAGAGAGGCAGGATACCGTGGGAAACTGCGGTATTTTTCTGAAATCGTCTTGTTGTTTATAGTTTTGATGTGTTAGCCTTGTTTGCATTATGAGAAATGATGACATCCTGTGTTAAGACGACATCAAATAGATTAATTGAGCAGATCGTTAGATTTTTTCAACTGAGGTAAGTTCGACTACATGCAGCTACACTGCAAAATGAGCCCCGTTTGATTGAAGCCTCGGATATCGATGAACATCGTGGATCGCATTTGACTTCAGACATCGATTTATCTCAGATAGTATTGACAACAATTAACTACCTCGTGACTGCTTGAAGAACTTTGGACAGTTTAGCGTTTGTTTTCCAAGAGGTGGCGCTAGTCATTGTTTGCCGAAACAGATAAGTTACGGTGGACTTATCAAAATGGCGTCCACGGTGGTACTTCTGCCTATTGCGTAAGTGATCCATCTTGCTCCGCTGTAGAATCTTTG
>JAQLOM010000016.1:12217442-12232201 GCA_030068315.1 Chrysichthys thysi
CTTTACATTCCTATTCTTGACATAAAAACACTGTTTAACGAGAAACCACTTATAATCATATAAGCCACTTTCATGGACACTGACTCAGTAAGCAGATGCTTTTATTTGCAACAATCTGTTTGACTTTGTCTGCCTCTGGAGTTTTACTGGGACATAGTGCACTTTAACTAAGCCCTTATTAGACCCATCTTTATCATTTTTACACTACTTTTGTTTACACAGTCTAAATACAATAATTAATCTTTTGTTAGAGTTAGAGTCAAGCACGTAATTAGGATTTAATACAGTAATTGTGCATGTCAGTAGTCAGACATAATGAGTTAAGCGTTCTTCACAGCAAAATAAACATCCGCATTATTTTCTTAATTCTACAAATCAGAATAGATTTGCATATTGTCTACATGCAGGGGTTTTTTGACAAGTCTAAAATTGCACAACCAAAAATGCACCAAAACAGACACCAACTGGTTCAAGGAGCAACTGCTAGTAAGCTAGAAAACAGTCCTTCTACCAGAGCAAAATATCTTATAAACCAACGGTTCTTAGTATTCAAAGCACTCACGAGGCTATTTGCACGTGTTGTGTAAAGGACCTGCAGCAAAAAAGGGAAAAAAAAAACCCTGGGAAATTTCTCCAAAAGAGGCCCAGTAAGGAACTGATTGGTCTTCACTCAATCAGAGCTGAAATACCAAAGGAAGAGACAAACGATCAGGTAAGGAAAACATCCAGGAAACCTCAGAACTGTTTAATGTCCAAGTAGGACACATGTCCAGATAACAAGCGTTCATTTTTGCAAATATGTTAAAAATGCCTATGTGGAAAATGTATTTGGCACACGTTACTATTAAGAATAGGTTTATTTCTTTTTACGTAGATGACACTGGCTACTGTATGAAACTTAGCCTCTTGCGATAGCTCTTACAAAGTGCTCTTTTTTCAGAAAGGTAGCTTTTGCTCTTCAAGTCAATGTGATGTGAATGCTGAAAATCTATCCGTTGTTTCATTTTTGCAAAATACTGCTTTAACACAAAAAACACATCATTCAGGTGTAAAAACTTGTTTTCCCCTACTTCTCATTTTTTTTAGTTCACAATTTCATATTCCGCATTAAGCAGGTTAATGGAAACAACCTGAGACTGGTAAGGGACACCATCGTGAGGCCAACAATCACTCTGAAGGCGTACGCTAGCTGAGTGTGGCCTGAAGGTGCATCACATCAAGAGCTGCATAATTGAGCATTTTATGAGAGGGAGACTAGAAGGAAACCAATGCTCAATAAGAGCTGTATGAAAGCACCAGAAGGTCCCAGTGAAGATTTTTAGATTCTGTGTTTTGACAAGTTATAAACCATCATGTGTGTAAGTAAGTAAGTAGCTTTTATTTATATAGCACATTTACAACCAAAGTGCGTCACAGTAAAAGGAAGAAATTATGTGGCGCATGGACACTAAAGGCTTGGTCCCCTTTCAACGAAAGACGTGAAGGAGGAATAATCAGACGTTCCTGGAATGCAGATCGTAGGGGTCGTGATGGGGCATATGGGCTTAGCATGCCAATTATGTAGCTTGGAGCCCAACCATTCAAAGTTTAAAAAAAAAAAAAACACCACAGTGAGTGCCACTTTATACTGGACTCGGTATTTAACAGGAAGCCAATGCAAGGCTGCTAGAACTGGACTGATATAGTCTCGTTTCTTAGTCCCAAATGTGGGGTTCTAACCACATCTTTATGAACACCATGCCTACAGTAAAATACAGTGAAGGCAGCATCATCTGGATGCTTTTTAATCCTCAAACCTTGGCTTCTTATGAAAATTGAAGGGAGAATGAATGAATAAATGGATGGATCAAAATATATCGGGGTGGCAATATTACAGGAGAACCTGCTTCAGTTAAGGGAAACTTCACAACAACACAGAAGTGGTTAAAAACAAAAGGGTGACAGCCAAACAACTTGAAGAACCTGGAGTCATTATATGAGGAAGAATGGGTGAGAATGACTTCAAAAAGTATGAAAGGTTGGTAAGGATCTTATCCAAACAGATTTAAAGGTGTTACTGCAGCAAAAAGTCGTTCTTACAAGGGCTGGACCAGCTGGCTTCCGGGCGCTAGCCAGAAAGAGGCCTTCGGGGCCCTAGTCTGAAAAGGGCCTTCGGGGCCCAACCCTAGTCTAAAAAGGTTGAATTCAAGTTGCATTTTTACGTTTTTCTCAAAGATGCAAATGATGCATTCTGACTACCAGAGCAAACTGGTTTGCATTTAAACAAAATCTTGGCTGTAACCATTTGTATAAGTGATATTTGTACAGATACTTTTGCAAGGCACCGCACAATATCCCCTGAGACCGGAAGTGTCCAGTCGCACTAGCTGGGGGAAAAAAACTACTTACTTTTTGCCAGGCTTTTTCGGCTTGGTCCTTTTCTTCCTCGCCTGCAGTGCAAGCACTGTCATGACATGAAAGAATAAATAAATGACTAAATAAATAACAAGCCAAAAAAACCACAATATTATAACCCAAATAATAATTTATAAACAATAACTTCCTGTCCGCCGACTTAAACTCACTTCTTAGTCAAATCTCAAGAGCTAATTTCAACTTGCTAGCAGGTACACACAACAGATAATAATCTGGCCTAGGTTCTAAACCCCCTCCACACGCCCTATCTAGGTGCTCTACCTAGGGATTAAAATAGCACCTCTTGTCAGTTTATGTAGCGCCCTAACCGTCTAGTTGTGAGACATTTGGAACACATCCTGAGTTATGGACGAGAACTGGAACTTCTTTTTAAACTTAAAACTTGACGAACTGTGTTAATTTTAAGTAATAAAACAGATGTCAGGAGTCGATTCGGACTGCAGAAGTGTCCTTTTATAAAGAGAAAACTCAACAAATGTGTTTATTATTTTCACGAAAGATGAATTACCCGCCTGAAAACTTTACCTCAGGCAGTGCGAGTTAGCCGTTGCTAGCTAGTCAACAGAGTGAAAAAACCCAAACAAAACGAAATATCGCCCGTTTAGTAATCTCAATCTCGCTTTGGGTCCTTAACCAACAGGTTTAATTCGGTTAGGAAAGTTAATTAGCTACAAAATAAAGCTTACAAACTGATAGCGAAGGTGTACACGAATAGCAAAATATCTTAAAATGCATGGATATTTAGCTATAATGATTAAAATTCAACCCTAACAGCCTGTTGCATGCTGTTCTATTGTTTTAAACACAAGCTTGACTTGTTCCTGGTTACCAAGTTAGCACTGTGTGTGTGTGTGTGTGTGTGTGGGACTAAGCAGTAACATGAGGCTTTTGTTCAGCAATCACAGTGAACAGTTACTCCTTGTTTTGCTAATGTCACATCTATCTCTACCACACAGCTAATACTTTTCCTAAAACACCCTAATGTGCATTCATGTCCAGGAATGTAAACAGTAGTAATATTGTATGTTATTGCTCACCTTTCCTCTCCATGCTGTAATACCGGCTCTACCGCGTGCTTCTGTCACTGGAGAAGAAGAAGAAAAAAATAACACAAAACTCCCCTCTGATTACTCACACAAAGGGTTCTTTCTGTGCCCCTCAAGGCAAGCCTGTCTTACCTTAAGTTGGGCAATATAAATATATACAACATTATGAGTCATTTATCATTATAACAGGATATTTACATATATTACCAAAATAATATTCATAGGGTTTTTTTCAATATTTTCTTTATCTGTTAATGTGACGGTATGAGGTTCCGGATCATATTTACAAGCTTTTAGCGACATCTAGTGGTCAGAAGTGGTAGCACAGTTGGGCTCAGGCACCAGGAAGCGTCTTTCGCGGTCCGAGTCTGCGGGTCGTACGCATGCGCATTGCAGACTTCCGCCAAACTCAGCTAGTGACGACCCCTAGTGAGGGTTAGCTTGAGTTCAGTATTCGAGAGATTTATTTGCCACGTACATAATTATATACGTGCAAAATCAGTGAAAGTATGTAATCGCGACATTTATGCAAATTATAACAAGTGTCAAGCCACAACATATAAAAATTGGAATAAAGATCAAATATGTGAAGCTACATACTTTGAAAAGTAATTGGATATTAATATAGTAGTAGTAATATAGGCTATATACAGGGAAATAAACAGTTTGAGAATTTGCCAGTGTGAAGCTTATGAGTTGAGCTGTGATGTGTAGCTATTATGTAGGTTTATAAATGTTTATGGGCCATAAAATAAAGCTTTATGTAGGTTTATAAATGTTTATGGCCAGTCTTGGCCATGATGACAGTTTGTGGTTGGGATGGTGAAAGTCTTTAATGATCTGGTTTGCCCTGAACCTGCACCGCACGGAGTAGATGTTTGGTGATCACCAGTGCTGTCCTGGTGATGCATTCAGTGCACCAATGCATTCAGTGCTTTCCAATCCAGAGAGTAGCGTTTTCCGTACCAGGTAGCCACGGGTGGTTCCAGAGAGCCCAGATTCTACTGTGGCGATTTAGAAGGATTTCTGCAGCACTGTGGAGATCTTGACTTTCCTCAGCTGTCTCAGGTGATATAACCACTGCTTTGCCTTCTTCACCAGGGTGGTGATGTGTGTAGACCATGTCAGGTCCTCAGAGATGTGAACTTCAAGGTGCACTGCTGCTAACTTTTTAGATCAGGTCCTGTCGATCCTGAGTGGTGTGAAGGAAATCCTCTGTTTCTCCCTCCTGAAGTCTACCGCCATTTCCTAGAGACATTCAGGTGCAAGCTGTTGTCCTTAATCCATGATGACAGCACCTCCAACTCCTCCAAATAGGCTGCCTGTTAGCTATTGGAGATCAGGCCTATTACCACCAAAGTGTCCATGAATTTCAAAATGATGTCGGAGCTGGGTGTGGCTACGCAATTATAGGTGTAAAGGGAGTAGAGCAGAGGACTCAGGACTCCCTTAGGGGGAAAACAGTGTTCAGGGGTCGAGTGCTGGAGGTGCAGTTTCCAATCTTTACCACCTGTGGTCTCCCAGTCAGTAAGTTCTGGACTCAGGATTAAGAGCAGAGTGAGGATCCCTGGTCCCTGAGCTTGGTAACCTGTCTGAAGGTCATGATAGTGTTAAACATTGAATTGAAATCAGTGAACAACAGGCACACATACGTCCCCTAACTAATATCCAAATTGGAGAGATACATGAAGTCTGGTTATGTGTTTTAGTCTTAGATTGTTTGATTTTCCCATTGTTTCTTATCTTTTTAGGAAAAGATGCAAGTAGGCCAAAGTATGAAGTTGGAGAAGTGTTTTTTCAAAATTATTTATTGAAGCTTCCATATACACTCACTGTCATCTTTATTAGGAATTTCTGCTATTGTCGTGTGTCTACCTCAAGGTTTGATGGTTTGTGCATGCTGAGAGGCTTTTCTGTTCACGCCAGCTGTAAGTAACCTGTCGTGATTATTTGAGTAACTATATCCTTCCTGGAAGCTCTGACACATGTGGACATTTTCCCTTGACCTTTTTTTTTTTTTTATCAACAAGGTGTTTCCACTTACAGAACTCTTGCTCATACTATGGTATTTTTCACACCATTTTGTGTAAACTCTACAGCAGGGGTCACCAACCTTTTTGAAGCTGAGAGCTACTTCTTGGGTACCAATTAATGCGAAGGGCTACCAGTTTGACACACACTTCTGAAATAACAAATTTGTTCAATTTACCTTTAATTATTAGACCTTTAATTGTCATTTTCAAATTCACACCAATGCAAGTGTGATTAAAAAATAGCAACGAAAAAATTAGATGCAGCTTCCTGGTGAGTGGCGCTACGGTTAGCTATTTTTAGAACAGGCCCGCGGGTGACTCATGTGGTCCTTGCAGGCTACCTGGTGCCCGCGGGCACCATGTTGGTGACCCCTGCTCTAGAGACTGTTGTGTGTGAAATTCCCAGGAGATCAGCCGTTTTTGAAATGCACAAATCAGTCTATCTGGTTCCAATAACCATGCCATGATCAAAGTCACAGAGATCACATTAACTGAAGCTCTTGTCCTGTATCTGCATGGGGTTTTTTTGTTTGTTTGTTTGGTTGTTTATTGCACTGCTGCCACATGAGTGTCTGGTTAAATAACTGCATGTTTTCCTAATGAAGTGGATGGTGACTGTACATACAGGTGATAATCTTTCTATTAGCAAGGTCTGAAACCAGGCAGCTTATCAATCAAGCTAAGTCCAGTGTTTACTTTCACCTTCTGCACACAGTGATAAATATGTTGAAACTCAGAACATAGAATTAACAGTCCAGATTTCCAAATACACATTTCAGTGGTAGTTAAAATAGATACAATTCTTCTTGTCCACAGGTCTCCAAGTGTTACCACTGTAGAATAATCTTATTCAACTGAAATAGCAGGAAGGGTTTAGCTCTTCTGCACTATATGACATATTGATTGCACTTGGGACACTTTAACTCTAGGCATAAGGTGGAGTAGAGGAAGTAACTGAAGAAATGAAACGTTACTCAGTCTCTGAAACTTTAGTGAAATTGACAGGTTCTTTCTCCTGGCCTGAAGTCTCTAGTACTTCACCTAATTGACTTCTTGCTCCTTTTCCTCTCCTGGTTTTTCAGCCAATTTCATGTGTGGTTTGAACCCACCTTTCACTTTACTGCAGCAGCTGTTTCCCTGCAGCTTTACTTGCATCTGGTACCTTAGCCAGAAGTCAGTTGTTCCTGACAATGACACTGGTTTGCTGGTAATGATCTTACACAGGTGAACCCCAGTGCCTTTGTGAGTGTTTCTTATAGCTACTGCATAGCACAACAGGGAGTGCTTCTAGCCAAAGAAGCATTATGACCAACCTCTATTTGATGGTATGTACACACTCCACCATTCCTGATGATGCACAAAATTCTTGTCATATAAGCAGCTATGCCTTTCTTTACTGGGGAAAATTCCACCATCATCCCTAACTAATACTTCTGAATATCTGTGTAATTTTGGCAGTGTGATGTAGTTTATCTGAAGATTTGTCTAATGGCCTGGAAATGATCGCATTTTCACCCATTGGTGAATCACTGGTGTCTTGATTCTTTCCCCTGTATTATTTTTCAGACAGGTGGTGCACTCATGTGTCACATACTCCGCTTTCTTCCTAAATGCTAGATTCCACCGGGTTGATTTGAATTTCAATCACCACTTTCCCTCTCAGTGAGTTCTAAAAAGCATAGCAGGATATGGATGCAGCTTTGCACGAGTGAAAACCTCGTCTCTTTGATTCCATAGACAATTGTCATCGAGCTTTACACCATTCTCCATCTAGGACCATACATCCCCTTTGTAGTTCTCTGATGCCAGTCAGGTCTCGGTCGTTCAAATTCAGCTGTGTCTTGATCATCTGAGCGTTCATCGCTTTGTTAGCCTGTTTCCTCGCGGCTACCTTCATATCCCCTTCTCCTCAAGCATTTCCTTTCACTTCTTCCTTGCTTTGTTTCATGTGTGCTTCAGAGCTGATGGTGTTGGTGAGTTGGTTGTTCTAGTTGTAAGCCTGGTTGACAGGTAAAACCTGACTTAAATACCTTAATAAGCCCAATACCTTAAAAAGTATAAATGTTGGTCTAAATTGAATCCAAGTCTAACATTTAAACAGCTCTGAATAAAAGCATCAGACATCACAATCAGTTGTCGACAGCTCTCAAGTGAAGACCTACAAAACAGTGGGGAAAAAAACGATGCGTTTATTGTTTACTCAAGAAAACACCATGCACTTCTTATTAGAAAATACTGAATGCTATTTTTAGCATATGGTTTAATGGAAATAAAACAAACTTTGTTACCTCTGACTGTTACAAAGCACTGACACTAAAGGCACCTTCCAACAACAATAATAATATTATTATTATTATTATTATTATTATTATTATATTAAGATTATTAGATTTAGACAATGTGGTGCTGTTCCTTTAGAAACTTTTATATTAAAAGTATTAGAATGAGCACATTAATATAAACCTGGGATTTGTCTTGCAGATGGAACTACTGTCAGAGCTGCTTACAGAAAAATAATAAATGCCCTCTGACCAGTCAGAACTGAGATTACCACAGCTCTGTGACATAATAATAATAATAATAATAATAATAATAATAATAATAATAATAATAAAACATGTGTGACCACCAGGGGGCAGTGTTTCTCTGATCAGTAACACCACTGGGGTAAACAAGACTGATGCAAGAGGAAGCAGAGAGTTCCTCATGAACAATAAAGAGACAAAAGTGTACTTCATTCAAGCATGTCCAGACGACTGTGGTGGAACAATAAAGCATGGAAAGGATGCTCACAGGGTTGAAAAATAATAATTGCCTTTATTGTACTACCAGTGGTTTACAGGTTGTCAGCTGCTTGCACTGATCAGTTAGCCAAGTGGTACAAAAGGAAGTATGGGTCTTTTCCTTTTGCATTACAAACAGACCACATGAAAACGACACAGTTATGGAAAACCTGGTGTACAACTGACCACTTTTTGTGATTTGAATGAATTATTGTAAACATACAAAAACAGCCTTACATTCCCCTCACGCATAGCTACTCATGCTCAGAACTGAATATTGCAGAATGAAATTAATAATATACACCATGGGAAAAAAAACACACTCGAAATAGTCTCGACAAATATTACTAATATAATAAGTTAGATGCTGGCACGGTTTACTGTATTCAAAAAGAAAGAAAGAAAAGCAAATCTGTGTCCCAAACCCCATTATCTGGAATATCAAAATAGAATGCAGGTATGTACGTCTCATTTAGTGGAGGAGTATAGGGTTTGGGATGTACCCACATTGTTGGAGTTGGTCTTCTGTGCTAAAATGGGATCACACTCAGATTTTGGCTCAGATTTGACACGGCCTCGGGCAGCACCGAGACCTGTTCAAAATACCAGCAAATGAGAATCATCAGGCTGTAAGAACAAGGCACCCTGATGGACGATTATGACGTAACAGGACACCTAGGGACACGATCCTACTGGAGCGCTCGGCTACCGGATACGGCGAACACTCGACACAGTGTAATTTATCCATTCGACTGCCTGAGCAGTGTCCTGTTTAAATCTGACATTGTGAGACGTGATATAAATAATAAGATACCAGATAAGGCCAGGCTGTAAGACAGGTGATCAGGTGTACGTGTCATCTAAAGATGGCGCAAGAAAAAAAAAACAAAAAACAAAACAAAACCAAAAAAAAAAAAAAACCCATGCTGCTTGATGCAAGATGGTGCATTTTTTTAAAAAATATATTTATAAATAGCAAAATCCCACGATCAACCCACAGGCTGTGTAAAAGAAGGAAGTCAGACATTCCTTTGTGTATCAAATACTACTTAAGATATATTTTCGACAATTTGGAAGAACAAACGGTATGGCAGTCACATGGGGTTTCCCAAAACTCTAGACGCCCCACATTTTTGCTCATTTCCAGCTCAAAATGTGCCTGAAATCAAACAGACAATCAAAAGCACTTAAAGACACGGGGCCTGGAGCGGGCAAGGAGTAAAAACATGGATCACCTGGAGTCTCCGAGGATTCCTATGCCGGGTAAGCTTTAAGGTTAAGAGATAAAGGGAGCGCGTTAATCTGCAGACACGTGAGCTATTTTACATTCACGGACACTCAGTTCGCGAGTCCTCTGGATAAACCAACAACGGCTTGGAACTCCTTAATATGAACTCTCCTGCATGATCTCGTTTATTTACAAATGTAAGGGTTTATTTACAGCTCTAAAAACGCTAACGTGTCTCGTTTAAAAAAAAGGTCTCACTGTACCGGCTGAAAGCGGGGACTGTACTTTTGCAAATAAAATTCATAAAATACATAAAATACAGGCCGGACGCATGACTGCCATTCACCCCTCCGAGCTCGAATTTAAATAATAATGATATAGCTCATGAAAATCCTACTATCATTTTAAATGGAAAACAAAACAAAACAAAACAAAAAAACACAGATAGAAAGGAACAGAAGCAATAACAGCAACAGAGAGAAATTTTTTTTACTCATAATAATACTCTACATTCTCAGTGTCCGTAGTGGAGGCGTGTGTATGTGTTTTCTTTTTCCTCCACCTGGGAATAGTCTCTGATAATCGGGAAGCCAGGACAGAATGATGGCCCAGGCACTTTAAAGGAGCAATGCAACCAAACTGCTAACGGCTTCCAGATCACCAAAGGAAACCCAATGGGCCCCATTTAGCCCAGTCGGATTTGCATGATGCTAACTGAAGGCTACAGTTTCCATGCATGATCAGCATTAGCAGCTTTTGGTTGCACTGGTCCTTTAATGTCAGGCTCTGTGTGTGTACGTGTGTGTATGTGTGGGTTTTTTTCCCTGTTTAAAGGCGATTATGAGGCAGCTTCTGTCACTCCAGGAGGTGTGGAAGGACAGACTCATGACTCCATCTCATCTCCATCAAACATGGGGGGCTCAAAACTCAGGACTTCTTCATACGTCAGCCCTGAGGACAGAGGAGCACCACTTCTTTAAATAAATGCTCAAGGAAATTTTGCACAGCTGCACATATGAAATAGTGCTGCATTTCATTTCAGGTCTATGATATTGATAAACGTCCAGTATATCAGCATTCCGTGTTGTTTTTGACCAACCGCTGAAAGGACATTTTTTCAACTTTATTACCCATCACATGCATCTATAGTGCAATGATGGATCCCACAGTCAAGATGATCAAAACGTTTCCTTGTGCAGAATAAACATCTGGTCATTTAAAGATTGCACACAATGGAAGTCTATGGGCATTAGTGTTTTGGAGAACGCATTCATGAAATCTTCAGCCAAGTAAACGGCAATCCATCCGTGTAATCCATGCTTTCAGAGACGGGTCTAGCTTTCAAAGTAGGAAATAATCGGTGGCAGTTGTGTGACAGATGTGTTGGTGCACAGATACTGCAAAACATCCTGGAAACATTAAGCAGATCTACATTATCACGTGAGCGAAAACTAGATAAAAAAAAAAAAAAAAAAACAGCTTTCGTGACCGTATCATCCTGACATCATGCTAAAATTGTACGGCAGTAATTTGAAATTTGCATGAAATATAGGGACATATTTTAAACATCACTCACTCACTCATATTCTGCCGCTTAATCCTGTTCAGGGTCGCGGGGGGGAAGCTGGAGCCAATCCCAGCTGACTTCAGGCGAGAGGCGGGGTACACTCTGGGCAGGTCACCGATCCACCGCAGGGCCATATTTTACTGCCATATATTTTTTTAAAAACATTCATCCGCACAATCAGCAGCCCTTAGACTTCCATTGTAAGTGAGCCCTGAGCAAGGAGATATTTGGTTCTTTTTTTGTCCAGTTTCCCACTTACTTTAAAGCATCAGTCAGAAATTCTTACAAACCTTTTATCACTGATCGAATCCCACCCCTTATTTGACCCCCGCGCTTACTTTTCCACTCCTCAATGTCCAGCTCTCGGCTCTCGAAGCTCTGGTCGTACGGCTCGGCCTCAGGTTCGTCGTCCGGGTCGTGGTACTGCGCGAAGTACGGGTGGGCCAGTGCCTCTGAGGCCGTGATGCGTGTGTCCGTGTCCAAAACCAACATCTTCTCCAGCAAGTCTACGGCTGAGAGGAAACATGAACATCACGGTGAGTCGTCTTTCTCGGTTTTGCTCTAATTCTAGAAGATAC
Organism: Chrysichthys thysi; assembly: GCA_030068315.1. Lineage (NCBI taxonomy): Eukaryota > Metazoa > Chordata > Actinopteri > Siluriformes > Claroteidae > Chrysichthys > Chrysichthys thysi. The sequence continues at coordinate 12,229,093 of JAQLOM010000016.1, forward strand.
GGTTGAGTATTCTATTCAATTACAAAAAATAAAATAAAAGAGTTCTTTTACCTAATGGGTTGGCACCAATAAATACATCTGCGAAGTTCCTCTTTGGCATGTGGGGCAAAGAATTGATGTAGTTTCTGGCCTGTTGAAAGGAAAAAAAAAAAAAAAAAAAAAAAAAAGGATATGACAAAAAACAAGGGTTCTCTCGGGACTCTCAGGTCTTTTTCTAGACCTATAAAAGGAAAGAATGCTCTCTTCAGCTTTGAGTAGAATTTAGCACAACTCCAAACCACAGACAAGTGTTTCCACTGGAAATGAGCTCATGTGTAATAATTATTTACCGGACAAAATAAATTTAACTGAAAAGTATTTTGGGGCTTGTTTTTTCCCCTGTTCATTTTACCGACTGGAAACCGCAATGCTTCATAACAAGTGCTCCGCGGACATGAATATTTAATGATTCTCCACTGAATACAAGTCATTCTAAGAAGATAAGCAGCATAAACAGTGCACACTTGTGTTTTACTCCCAGTGTTAAAGCTAAGCTGGCAAACACTCCATTGAAAGTCTGGTAGGAACTGGGTCAGAGACGCGTCTCAGACAAAAAGCAGGCAGAAGGCAGAAGAGAGGGGGTTGGGGTGACCAGAGGATAAAGGATGAACCGAGATAAACATCTCTCTGAAAAACACGACTTTCCATGATAACAAAAGGTCAGCACAGCATGCTAACAAAAAACGTAGAGTAGCGTCTCTGTTACGGTCATGCAGTTAGATGTTTCAAGCAAGACCTCACCTCAAAATGTTAACATTTTGGACGACATATGAAAGTCATGACCATGCTGAAGTTATAACCATGCTGAACTGATATTAATAGTTTTTGTCTTTTGCAAGATATTGTAGCATTACTGGATAAGCTAAGCATCCAGGTAATCACTGATTAGAATTCTGTTTATATCCTGTGCTAATTTTTATATATGTTGCTAATCACAGCTTTCTCCAGGAAGTCATATGTGTAATGATCTGAGCAAAACTACTATGCTCTTGAGGACCAGCTAGCAATGACATGATGCTAAATAGGCATCTTGTTTTTTGTTTTACTCGTTCTTCTTGTTTGCTTTTTTTATTCATTTTTTGTTCACAAACACATTGCATGGTTATGTTCCTGGGAAAATACCTTTTGTGGGCTATTTGCCTCAACGTATTCTTATCAGCCGGTACATTCTTGTCATTTTGCCACAGTGTGAGTGACGCTAGAGAACCGGAGCCCACCAAAATTCAGTGGGGATGAGTCAGAGAACCTAAACATCCTCCATCTGTCCATCACCTTGAAAACATCCCAACAGTGAAGCATGGTGGTGGTAGCATCAGAGTTGCCCTTGGCCTCTTGGTTGCTTCTCTGACTGATTTCCTCTTTATCTTATGACTGAGTTTTGGTGAACAGCCTATTATCAACAGTTGCAACTGTGCCATATTCTCCGAAGTTTTAAATAACCGACTTAATGAGCCTATAAGAGGTTTAGGATTTTTTTTTTTTTTTTTTTTTTTTTAGTCGGGGGGAATCCAAAACCTGACTACTTATATGAAGTTTACATTCTTAAATTAGATTGAATTCTTTTAATTAAATACAATTCATTTTCTGGTTGCAACAGTACAAAATGTTCAGGGGTGGGGGTGGATCTCTCGTTTTGTATAAGGGAAGCACGGGGATCCATGTTGCTTTTTAATGCTGTTGCTTTATACTTTGTATTTTTCACAGCTTTTCTCTTAGTCAGTCAGTAATAACATGATCCTTACTCTACTGCTGCTTACCTTAGGACAGGTCTAACTAAAAAAGGGAGACACCAGGAACTGATGGGATTACAAGCACTGTTATGGTCCTAACAGAGAGCGGAGGTTCTTGCTCACCTCATGGCTGGGCATCCTGCTTATTAGAGAGGCTGGAGGAGTTCCAGTCAGGCGCATTATCTGCTGGAGCTGGTTTATATCTTAGGCACCCAGGTCAAGGGGCTTACAAGAGCAATGCAAGTGAGACACTATCCATGGCAAAATACACTGATGTATGTGTTTGTGTATTTTATGGCCAGGTCATGGAGAAGACCCCGTTTTGCACCATGTTTCAAGCAAGAACGGGGCATGAATGTGAGTACCATGATTGTAATGTAATGCAAGATAAACGACAGGACGTACAGAGAAAGAATACATCAAGGACGATTACGGGTGTGAAATGAAACACAGGCAAGCGCACAAATATAAAACATTTGGTTGGCAGAAAAGAATAAAGGGAAAGCAGGGATTAAAAGATGATGTGTGACATGGACGAGAAGCAGTGAAGGATACTGCAGATCAGCAGACAGGAACATTAACCTTTTAGGCTCAGTCACATTTCCAAATCCCTAAGGCAGGGCTGCGAGTCCAGAATGTGATCCAAAGCCCATGTGTGTCAGTATAGCAGCACACTACCTAGCAATTAAATACCCCAACTAAGAGACAGCAGTGATTCATGCACGGGGGGGAGGAAGAAATGGGGAAGTCGATGCTGCAAAAGCATTGGCTGGAGCGAAACAACACACTGGGAGCGAGACGCCAGGCCGTTACAGAAAAGAGGAGTCACACTCAGGCATAACTGAACACTCACAGACTCTGAAGATATTTTCATCAAGAGCTCGGGCCCTGGGGTTCCGACGAGCAGCATGATAAGCTTCAACTGATCAATATCTTCAAAAGAGCAACATAAAGGAAAAAAAAAAATGCAAGGATGGCAATGGAAAGGGGGGTGGGGTTTGCAGAAACAAAACTGAAATGTACTTTGTGTGCGCTGACATGTACTGCAAAATAAGGAACTCGGGGGGGGGGGGGGGCAAGGAACCTAATAATGAAGACAAATAAGAATTTACATGAACAACAAACAAGCAATGCGTCATGGTCTAATATTATAATCCATAATCCACAGGATGTTGGTGAACAAAGCAAGCCCAAAGATGAGTTTGTTTGGGGGTTTTCGTTTGTATCAGTGGGTTAATCCAAAACTACATGAAAGCATTAGTGTAGTGCTGCCACTAACGACTAATTTTCTAACGACCGATTAATCGACTAATTTTTCGATTAATCGATTAATCTTAACG
>JAQLOM010000016.1:12274466-12284890 GCA_030068315.1 Chrysichthys thysi
CACATTTGCAGCTAGAATAGTCATTTACCACATTAACAATGTATAGCGTGTATTTCTGATTAGTTTAACGTTATCTTAATTGAAACAAACTGTGTTTCTCTTTCAAAAATAAGGACATTTCAAAGTGAGCCCAAACTTTTGAACAGTAGTGTATAAACATAGGGAAATGTTGGCTTTCATAATATTTTAAGTCTTCCTAAGTAAAACACAAAAAAAAAATCTATATTTTTTCTAGTTCAAGGTTTGACATTTTTTTCACACATAAAAGGTTACGGACACTACATTTTTAGAGAGACACTAATGAATACTGTGTTTTTGCCCCGAAATATACAATATTAGTTATTAAAAATAATGGTAAGTAACTTGCATTATGCTCATATTTACAGCACCTAGCAGCTGAATGGTTCAGAAAAACAGGAGACTATAGTATGCCGGATGGCACGCTCTGAAGAGCCTGAAGGGATGCTTTCATTTAAGGGATGTTTTAATTATAAACATCCTCTCGATTTGGGTTGCATTCGTGTCTCAGAAAAACAGATTATAGTTAACGCTAACCTGGAGCTGCTTTGGTAGATGCTAAGCTTTCCCTCGGCTGCATTTTCAGCGACGGAACAGCAATCGCTGAAGATCTCCCCAGACGTGAGGACTGGGCTCCCAGAGTACTGTTTCGGGGCAGAGGGGTCAGAGGGCTTGCAGTGGAAGAATCCGAGTCCAGCACTGTCACACAGCTGATGACGTTAGTTCTCTGACTAGGTCCACAGCTGTGAGGAAAAACAACAGAGTTCAATTAAAACCGGAGAGGTTCCAAGGATGTGATCGCTGTACACTCCAGTATCGCACGTTTCTTGTTTTAAAATGAACTCCTGAGAAGAAAAAAAAAACTGCTCTTAATCTTTAGTAGCTTCTGAAAAACAATGCACATAAACACTTCCTTATTTCTGCCTGGTGTCATATTCTTTAAAACGTAGGTTTATTATTACAGCATAACGTATGACATTCAATCCTAAATTTGAAGGAACCGTGATGCATTCAAATCCAATTCAACGAACTGTTATCTCACAGGATTCATTTCTTTTTTTTTCTTTTTTTTTTAAACAATCCATGAACAGTGAGATTTCACCTGGCAGGGTGAAACTTCCTCTCGTCCTCCTCGTCGGAGTCGCTGTGAATGGTAATGACGCTGACAGCCGGGCTCGGCGTGTCAGAGATGATAATCGGCTGGGACAGGGCAGCGTGGTAGGGAGGACAGCTGTAGTGAAAGGAGGAGGAGGAGGAGGAGGAAAGGACGACAATTTAGTAATTATTCTCTGGAATTATCCACACACACACACACACGTTCATTGAACCGTTTCCTATTATGAGTATAAATGTATATAGAAGTTCTTATGCCATTACAGTACATTTACCAATTTTTTATTATTATAATTAGAATTAGAATTATAATGCATAGTTTGAGTGGTTTAAAAGTCGTACTTGTTGCTGGCGTCGCCGCCTCGAGCCTTGTTCCTCTTGCTCTGCGAGGGCCGAGACACGCTGGACACTCCACAGCTGAGAGACTGAGCAGAGTCCATTACGTGAGGGTTCTGCTGGAGAACTGTACCATGAGAAGCCCTGTGGAGGACGATTACATCATAAGACAACGACCATGAAATAAGGATATCAATGACCTCTCAGTCTCCATTTATAAAAGCCCCTTATAGGAATAAACTATCTCAGAGCAAAAACACATGAGCCAGACTCAGCAGTCATGACTCATTATGTTAGCGCATTCATTAGAGTATATGTCTTTAACCCTTCATTGGGCAAAGATCCATATTTGAATGCTTTAAATGTATATACAGGGAGTCCTGTCATAACACGATTTTCGCCGTTAGTCGGAACTCACACACTGTACGACACTGTATAATATTAATACAGCACTCGGATCTCCAACTAGGTAACGAAAAGAAAAAAACAATCGCGCTGATTGGCTGACGTGGCGGAGGACTCGGTTATGATCGGTCCGTACGTTTGTGCTCAGGGTTTGTATGAACTCTGTCGGGTTTGGCTGAGAGGTCGATCCTGAGCGCCGCCTTTGTTTAAATATCAATGGCAAATGTAAACAAAGCCTCTAAGACCTTTTAATACATTTATGGGAGATGGCGACTGACGCAACCGCAAACACGCCGTAGGTCGATGACTCCCTGTATATCCTATCGAAGGGTTAAGGATAGTACCGTAGCCATCTAAAGCATTTCAAACACCATCGTCTGAACTTTAACTAGTACAGGAGATTATCTTTCCAGGCTGTAGTGTGCCCACCTCCACGCTGGCGTCTTCTGGGCTGAGCTGTCTGAGAGGATAGTCTCCAGTGGTGAATCGGTGAGGGTGGATGTTGTGCCTGCTCCATGAAGGGCCATGCCGGAAACCTGCTGCCAGGCGGAGGGCAGGAGGATCTGCTGCGTTCCCGTCTGCCAGGCCTGCTGTGAATGGACACGCACAAGCTCTAGGTTTTAGAACACAACCTGCATGGTATACTGCTTCACAGAGTGAAAGACAGATTGTCCTTTTAAAGTAACCCTGAATAAGGTTGCCAGGTCAAACAGAAGACACAAGTGGACAAAAGTACAATCCGACTGATTCTAGACAGACGAATAAACACACACACCGTGTGTGTGTGTGTGTGTGTGTGTGTGTTAAACATTGTAGCAAGACAATCACATCCAAATTTGCTGGAGAATTTTGCGTCTGGCAACACTGCCCCAATTTTCATATCATGCATATTCATAGACAGTCACATTTTTGTAATGTCCCTATCCCATTTTAGATTCATTACTTATTTATTTAATTCACACCGCACATATTGCTTTAAAAACAATAACATTCAGGGGTACTTTAATCCTCACAGTACAATTCTGCAAATGAATTCTGTATATTATGCATATGAAGAATATTAGATAAAAAGGCTTGACATGTCCTTATAATTTACAGCACAACATGAACACGGGATGACGTTACAGTCCTTTCACCAGCATGCGGATGGAATGCAGGTAGCTTGAGCGTGACTACACACATTAAAGCACAGCCTGAACTCAACAATCCAGATCTGCCTAGAGTCCAGTGCTTCCTTTTACAAAGGCTGAAAAAAACAAAAACAGCCCAAAGCTTTTTTTTTTTTTTTTTGCGCGCAAAAGCACAGGCTTACTTTCATCACATTACGAAGCCAAGACCAGCACAGCGTGCAATAACCTTTCACAAGCGTTTTGATGAAGAAAGAAGGATGAAGGGGAGAGAAATAAAACAGGCACTCAAAGCCCAGTGACCTGTTGGAGGAGCACTAGCTGTTAAAACAGATTAGAATATGAATAAAAACAAAAAAGACGACAACTTTGCATAGAGAACAATCGGGTCATAAAACAGAGCCGTGGCTTTGATGGCATACACAAAAGACGACCTGTGGAACAACAAGGCTATGAGGAAGAATGTGAGTGGGTTTTGTGTGCACGCTGTGGACAAGGTGACCTTCCTCCCCTGAAAGAAGATGAGAAGAGCAGGAGGTGGGGGAAGGGGGAACACCACGACAAGAAGCTGCAAGCAGCGAAAACGAGCAAGTCAGCACATGCGTCCCATGCCTGGAGCAGACCTGCGCTGAGAGACAATGGAGGGGGCTGGAGAAAGAAAGAGAATCTAGGCGAGGGACAAATGAAAGCTGAAAATAAGAAGAGACTCGAAGAAGGGCAGAAAAGAGGTGTGTGTGTGGGGGGGTGGTAAAAAAAAATCTGCACCACTCTACAAAGGCAAAATGCATAAACACCACCGAACACACCCAGTGTCCAGATAAATTTGAACCTTGATCACAAAAGTTACATTTTTTGGGTCATTTTTCCTTCATGGAGCAGCGCAAAAGGGAGAAAGAAGAAGAAGAAGAAGAAGGATGAGAACAGAGAGATTCCAGCAGAAAGGGGCGGGGGGATGAAAGATGATCATGTTAGTGGTGGAGTCCTGGGTGGGTCTCTCTTTACCAGCACGGTGGCTGTCTGCTCCATGAGGGAAGGCCTTCCTGCCCCGCAGCCCAACGCCAGGGGCAGAGGGTACTGAGTGGCCATGGGCACGCCCGCCCCCTGCGGATGCAATGTGGCCACCACCAGCGGCGTACAGGAGCCCTGCGGATGAGGTTTTGCCAAAAAAAAACAAAAACAAAAACAAAAACAAAAAAAAAAAAAACAAAAGGGCAAAACGCAAGGGAAGGTTAGGCGAAGAAAACTGTCATTTGGGGTCAAGAGTACAAGGCTGCAACCTCATTCAGATGTGCAGGGGCTTCCTCCTTCCTCTCCCTGCCACCTCCGTTCATGATTAAATCAGAGACGATTTAAATGTCAGGTTTTTTTTGCAGGCAGAAGGTGCCACACCTATGCACACAGATTTACCTGGGTGAGCATGCTTGGCTGAATCTGGAGAGACTGTCCGTTCTGGCTCTGTTGGACCACAGGAACACCATTCTCCATCCTGACTGGGTAGCTGGAGGTCTTACTGGAAGATGAAAGACCTTCAAGGGGGAAGAGACAGGAAGAAAAAAAAAAAAAAATCCACACACACACACACAAATGAATATCCCCATCATGGACAAACTTCAAAAGCAATTCCCAACGCAAAAACTAATGCACATACACCCCCGTGACTTGCTTTAAAGGGTTACTTGCTACATTCGATTGCCTTAACATTTCAATCCCGAGTGTACTTATGTCATCACAAACTGCCCCAGAGCGCAGCACACAGTGATCACACTTGTAGAACAAAGCAGACTTTGGGGGTCACGTGCTCTCATGAGCTGTACGGATCGCCCAGTGCGAGTATGTCCTACAGAAAAAGGGGCAGGGCTACAAAACTTGCTCAATCTGGGGGCGGGGCTAACTTCTGGGCCAGAAAAATACCAAGGTGTCCACTATATTATTATATTAGACGAATATCAACATCTTTTACTGCAATTTCTCCTAAACTGATTGTTTTGTCAATTCCTTCCCACTAGACCCAATCACACAAGTAACGATAAAGAAACTGCAAGGGGGAAGGTGAACACATTGAAGTGAACTACAGCCCTGTGTGAAGAAAGCACCTTTTAGCCTCTTTTGTGTACATGAAGTAAGCGATGACCGACAGAGCGAAGAAAACATGACAAAACGTGTCACGATATGCTATGTATAGCCTTTCTTTTACCATCCTGCACACCGTTTTACAAATGTGACTTTGTTAGCACTATAAAAAAAAAAAAAAACAACAACAGTAAAGTAAAAAGATGTACAATACGTCTTTTTACCCTGTATGGTAGTGGGTGGGCAGACGATAAGGGTCTGCTGGAACGGCTCGCTTTGGCCACACAGCTGAGTTGGGCGGCTCTGAAGGGGGATGCTGGATTGGGCTAGACCCGGGATGTTTATGGTGGCCTGTTGATAAAGAGCTGGCTGGTAGTTCAGGAGAGGCACCGCTCCTCCGGCTGAGGGAACCTGAGAACACACATGTCCATTCGAGTGAGGGTTGTCTTGAATGTCTGTTAGAAGCAAAAGTATAACGAGAAACCTCTGCACTCGTACCCTGGCCTGCGGGAGTACAATTTTCGCAGTCGTTTGTTATCTAATCTCTGAACTGTCAAGATGACTAAATACGATACTAAGGCCTGTATTTATATTTCTCAAAGCAGGTCTATTGTTTTCGAATCTGCTCTGCTTCGGCATGTTCTTGGGTTTTATGCTCGGTGTACACGTAGGAATGTGTAACCATTCTGAACATTCGAGAACAATGTCAAGCTTGTAAGGAAAGAATGAAAAACAAACAGCTATGAGAGAATAATCAACAATGGGGCAGTAGAGCACGGTCCGGCACGAACCAGTGGAAACTGATCAACGCGGTTACATTTAATGTTGGTTAGTTACCTTACAGCAGATTAGAATGAGGGTTAGGATTTATATAAAACCTGCGATTTTCCTTGTGGCAGAAACTACAGTCAGACCAATCACCTTCTGCCCAATTCTGTTTAAGAAGTTTGACAGCGCTGTACTACGATACCCATTCATTTACATACATGTTAAATCATTTCAAGGTTTGGGTGCCCCAGTTCCATGAAGTTATAAGGAGAAAAAAATCACAGATGTTCATTCGAAATTTCCCACCAACTAGTAGAACGGACGAACTCCACTATATTATGCTCGTCCATATTAAATTTCATCATTCCATGAAAAAGGTCTAATACTTAGAAGTCAGTGCAGTCTCTGTGCGTGAGAGTTAAAATATCTTAAAATTAGAAAATAAAATAAAATCCAGTATTGTCGACACTACCCCACCCCACCCCACACATTAGATCAAGGATCAGCGAGTGAGCCGTACCTGGTTGTTCTGGTTAAGCTGACTGCTGAAGGTCACGGTCAGGTTGCCTGCAGCGCCAGGAACGGTATTAGCAGCAAAAAGAGCTTTCCCATTGTCGTAACTGCTGTTCCTCCTCTTACACAGCTCCATGTTCTGAAAGCACGACTTCACGCTGAAACAAGGGAAACGCACTTAGGACCTTCAGCAGATTACACACCTATTCAAATCTTTCTTACAGCAGTCTCGCCCGTAAACCCTTGCCCTCCGTGTCCTTACTGAGAGCTGTGAGGAAAATCCAGCAGATGGCTCAAAGTGACGAACGGGTGCGCCAGGGTCTTGCTGGGAGTGATTCTTTTATCGGCGTCGAGCCGCAGCATCCGCTTCAACAGGTCTATGAACTCCCGCCGGTCGGCCTTCTCCGCCAGCATGTCCGTGCCCTCCAGGTGAGAGGACAGATTGACCTGGAACAGGATCGGCGTCAGGACAAAGGTGACGGGGAGGAATTTTTTTGAGCAGAAGGATCAAGTAAATGGTGTACCGTTTTAAATACCTGCATCATGTCATCCAGGCAATTAAAGATGTACTTCCGTGCTTCTTTGGACTTGACGCCCATTTCTGCCTCATGCTCTGCTGGTGTCTGAGGAAAAATAAGTAAGTAAGCAAGCAAGTAAGTAAGTAAGTAAATAAAGAGATACGGTTTGCAATTGCAGATTTTCAATGTCGGTGTCCGTAGTGTGAAAACTTGACAAATAAAGAAAGAAAATAAAGCCCACCTTCAACCTCCAGAGCGGATAGCTGGAGTCGGGACCTCTGTGGAAAAAACGGCTGGTCTTTGTGCCGGCACTCAGGAGATACTCTGCCGGCAAACCCTGAGTCTGCGAAATGTAGCGGATCTACCAGAAAACGCAAAATCACCTTTAAAGTCCGTGCATACCAATAAAATATATTATTTTGAGCCAAAGAGACGGTCATATTACCTGGTCGTACTCAGACGCTCCAGGATACAGAGGCCATCCGAGGAAAAGCTCAGCAATCACGCAACCCAGCGACCACATGTCAATGGCTTCACAGAAGGGCAGGCCAAGGATGATCTCCGGTGCTCTGGAGACGGAAATTTAAAATACCAGGCATGAGAGCGAATATTCAAAAGGGTCTTCGGTGTCACAGTTTTATTGACTCGAAAATAAAAAGGGAAAATGTACAGATATAAAACAAAACTGAATCGCATTTCCTATTAATGGCGTTTATGTCCTTACAGAATAACTTACGGAAGCTAGAATATCAACATCCTTGGGAAAAAAAAAAAAAAACGAAACCCTTCTGGACCCGCACTCACACACCTGTAGTAACGAGACTGCAAGTAGGTCGAGCACACAGCCTTGGAGACGTGGCTGGCTGAGCCGAAGTCAATCACCTTCACTCTGTACGGCTGCCTGACAGGGTCCACCAGCATGATGTTCTCGGGTTTGAGGTCGGCGTGGATCAGGCCCAGACTCTTGAGCTTCATGAGCGCTGTGGCCACCTGCTGCAGGATGGGCCGGATGTGACGCAGAGGCAGCGGGCTGAACTTGCTGTGCTTCAGGAAGTCGTACAGGTTCTGCTCCAGCATCTCGAACACCAAGCACGTGTGCCCTTTGTGTTGGAAGCACTCGTAAGATCGCACAAAGTTGTATTCGTCTGCGTTCTCGGCGCTCAGCCTGTTCAGGATGCTCACCTGGGGGGGGTGGGACGATTGACAAGACTGACTTACAATGACAGCCAAAAGTGCATACCTTATAGTAGCAGTTGTACCTTTGGTATCAACGGAGCTGAAAGGAGAAACATTTAACAGTAACGTTTAACCATGTCTGCGGCAGACGTGTTAGCGTTTTACGTGCATTTCCTGACCAATGTGAAAGGAACACGCTGTAATTTTAGAGCCCTTTGCTGTGGGCGAGACGATTCAATGATTAACACACATTGCTTTTTAATGAAGGAGTACTCTCCTCTCCAAAATCTGGGAGCAGAGCTCATTTCTGGGCCAGAAAAATGCACACAGAAGCAGAGCAATAAACATAAGTCTAAAATTTGTTACACAGCAATGCTTTGAATTACAAACTTTAAACTTTTTACATTTTCACTGATATTTTTAGAGGTCTAGAATCACAAGATGAAGCTTTAAGCACAAGGATTTGTTGTTATTTGTTGTTAAGAATGTCTGCCAGATGAGTAAGTGTTGTTAATTAACAGACTGGCTGAAGCGGATTTTTATCAAACCTTAAAATGAGCAATTTGTGGAGGGATAACCTAAAGATACTGAATTTCTTACCTCGATCTGCCCTTGGCGTGCATATGACGGATGGTTCTTCAGGATCTTAATCGCCACAATTTCATTGGTGCCCCTTTTCCAACACTTGGCCACCTGTCCGAACGTGCCACGCCCGAGGAACTCCAGCACTTCATAGCTGTTAGACACTGAGCAGAGGATCTCGTGCTGGACCAGCTGGTAGTCTCCTTCACAGTTTGAGCTGTTGCTCTTGGTGGTCGGTGCAGAGTGGGCAATGGACTGGGCTGTGGTGCCGACAGCAGCGGTGTGGGCGGAGAAAGCTGGCGCAGACAGCTCTTCCAGGATCTGGACGCTCCCGCTGCCACTGTCAGCCCCTGCTGACCTTTCGGTCTCCTCGTTCTTCCGCTTCACACCGTACCTCTGCCCACGGCTAGTGTGGAGATCCGAGGCCTGGGTGTTGTGAGATGCCTGGCGGGCCTGAGCGTGGCTGCCGGTGCTGTCGGCAGCTCGAACCACCACTTGGCACCGAGAGGCAGGTGGGAAGACCAGTCCCGAGGTGCTGAAGGGGAGAGCAGGAGCCGGGTTGAAGCTGTAGGAGCCGTAGGCTTCCGTGTCCCAAGCGCAGCTCTCCACCTTCATCTTCTTCACCCGGCAGAAGGCACTGGAAGACACGGACGGCGGGGAAAAGACTTGCAGCTGCGAGGTCATGCCTGGAAGAGGAGGCTTAGTTTTATTTCTTTTTTTATTATTATGCACCACTCATATGTAAATGTGCTTGTGTGCACTAGAGGGCAGTGTAACATGCTCCAATCCAGACAAGGAAAAAGGAAGAGAAAAGGATTGTGTTTCACTAGAGCAGAAGGGTTGAAAAAGCACAATATCAGATGCAGTGAATTTAGTTTTCAATAATACTGCACTGCACAGGTCCTAGGAGTCCTGCAGGTTCAAGTCTTTCTCCCCTATCCCTTTCTCTTAAACAACCACCACTCACTTCAACTTTTCCAACAAGGTCTGTTAATAATTATTAGTTGTATCAGAGCAGAAGAAATTTGTGATCAATTCTTGAATAATTGTTCCAATACTGCACTGTATTGTGTCTCAAAGTGCTTTCTGTTTAGTCTTAACCACAGATTGACCTTATTTACCTTTTAAAATGAACCTCTTCTCTGTATTTGTATTGTTTCAAAGCAATAATTTAACTCCATTTTAAACCAAAGCTCTTCAAACGTTTTGTTTTTGCGCTAGTTCGGTTGTAGTTTCACTGTTATTCATCCTCACCCCGATGCCCCCTGATACACTTCTCTAATCTACCAATCAGCATTTGCACAATGCACTGCTAAAACCTTGGTGTGCACATCACACTCCTTTGCTAACCTGCGCGAGATTACGCTTACCCGCAAACCCCTACTCTGCATATTGATGCAAATATATTTAGGTCCAGCTCTTTAGGAGAGATCAGCATGAGCCAGGAACCTATCTGACAGATGAAAAATAAGGGTTTAACAAGATAACCAAAGACAAGGATCTGATCTGGTACAAGAACAGTCAGCTGTACAGCACTGTAATGTCTGAAGCACAGTTGAACTGCTGATTGTCTTATCATATGGATTATACATACATACACACACACAATTATTTATATTCATCCCGAATTCCAGAAAAGTTGGAACGTTCTTTAAATTTGAATAAAATGAAAACTGAAAGACGTTCAAATCACATAAGCCAATATTCACAACAGCACATAGATAAATGTTTAAACTGAGAAATCTTACAATTTTATGCACAAAATGAGCTCATTTCAAATTTGATGCTTGCTACAGGT
>JAQLOM010000016.1:12296952-12319932 GCA_030068315.1 Chrysichthys thysi
AACCCAGGACCTTCTCGCTGTGAGGCGACAGTGCTAACCACTCAGCCACCGTGCCGCCCTAAAATATAGTATTTCAGATGATAATAATAATAATAATAATAATAATAATAATAATAATAATAATAATAATAATAATAATAATAAAAAACACTTTAGCGCTCCATATGACGTATGAACCAGTAATGAAGACAGATCAAAAATGAATGAAATATCTTCTAGATTTGCCTAGATTTAACTTTATCTCCTTATAAACGCTGCAGTTGCGTCTACATTCAGTCCAGAACCGAATTCGGACTCAAATAATCAAATAAATCAGAATCAAAACACACAATTATATTATTATAGATGTAAACACTTAACCCTGATCCCTCCTTTAACACCCTTCAGGCTGGATGGATATAATCCCGGTCACTCTGAGCATTAATCCCAGCCTCAGTGGCCTAATAATGTGACTCAGAGTCTGTCTCACCGGTCAGCTGTCACCTCCGAGTGAAATAAACTTCACGGGTGACTTTAACCCGGAATGATGATGTGATCCGGTTATCATTCCCCGGTCTGTCCTCTTCCGTCCTGCCCTGTCCACACTCCTGTTTCCGCCTTAGCTACTTTCACGACTCTCACATTGAGGGGAAAACGTCCGAAAACCAACCGTCATGTGAATAAAAAAGCTATTTATTTTCCCCGACTTGTTGGGCTTTTCAGTTAGCGACCTGCCTGACACACTGACGCGGTTAGCATCCGTGCTAACGCTAGTTAAAGGGCTCTCGGCTAACGGTGTTAGCAAGGTACGCTAATATCCCTCAGTGTCTGTCAAACCGTCCCTCTCACTACGGCACCAGGCACATTTCCACAAGAATACGCCAGATTTCATAACACATACATACCTCTTAAAACAGTCGCGAAGGCTTTTTTTGTGTTTTGACAAACAAACTGACCGGCGTTTATTTTTACATCCGTGTCGAGGAAAGAAAAGCCTGGGCTAATATGTTAGCCAACTCGGTATTTACATCACGGCTGTCAGACACCCTATTTTTTCCCACCTCTATTCCGACAAGCCCCGCCTTCTTACGGAGGACATGGTCAAAGATCAGTGTATTGATTGGACCGTTTCACTGTCGCTCTTAAAGAACAGCCAATACCATTCCAGGAGACCGGCTTTGTCAGAAAATGGGTAGCATGAGAGAGAGGCGTTTGGTCACATGACCTGTAGCGAGCGTGTGCGCATGTGCGAGGTAAGTCACGTGGCTTAAAGGGAAGGCTTGAAGGTGGAGAAAGTTTGAACAGTTTGCAGAGGGCGTGCACCATGTTTATTGGAGAAATAATTGGGATATTTCAGGGAGTTGTGCATTTTTCTTTCACTTGAGCACTCCACAACTCGAATGAGTTATACACTTTGGAACAGAAACTGGAAAACAAATAAATAAATGAAATAAACATAAGGGGAAGAGGAAAAAAATACATTTGGGAAGGGAATTGGGCTGGGAAAGTATTTGGAATTGGGGGAAACTGTGGAGTAAGAATTGGAAAAACGTTTTATTAGGAACTGAACAGGAAAACTGGCATTTTAGAAAAATCCAGGTCTGTGTGGGATTTATGTGAATGTTCTCTCAGCGTACCCATGAGTTTCCTCCGAGATCTCTGGTTTTTGCCCCATTCAGAAATGCATTCCCATGAAATCTGACATGGCCTTGCAGTTCATGAAAAATACATGTGTACGCTCTTTCACTCAATTCGGAGCCATTTCAGCACTGCGGCGGCTTTTCTGTGGATCGTTTCTGACTGGAGTTTACAGTACTTTCTTTCATTCATTATTTATTTCATGCACACATTCCTTGACATGTAACATTTCTTTTATTAGATACCAAAAATACAAAGTCGGTTTCTGGAACAGATGCATCTATTTTGCAGTCACACACTAATCCTATATGGTCTACAAGGTGTATTCGCTCCTGAATGTCTCTGTGGCCAATTTGGGCAAATATCATGCCCAAAAGTAGAAATTGGAAAGCAAAAATCTTTGTAGGTTAGAAATTCACACATAAATAAACCAATAACAATCCAATAACATTACCGGACAGAGGAATGTCCCATAATATGCTGTAGCGTATGTGCACAAATGCAGTTCTTTATTTGAACATAACTTATGTCAGATATTTCATTGCAGATTCAAATATTTTCACAAAAATGATTTCAGAAATGAGATTTTAAAAAACAAAACATACAATCCATAAAATAGCCTAAGTCTGTTAAAAAAATCTTATCACTGTTAGAAAAGCTTTTATCCACTAATTACATACACAGTTAGGAAAAGTGATCTTTGGGTGGTTAATAGTTCTCACTTTGAGATGAGAACAAAGCTCGTATCGTATCGTATCGTAGGTTTAGTTTGTTTGTTTTTTTTCTAATTGGAAAACCAAAAAAAGTCATCAAAGAAACAAATTTTTGTTTTGGTGCAAATGTCTCTTTAGGCTTAATGAAGCTGCGGCATTCATACTCATGAATATCTGAAAATCACCATCATGCTCAGCTGGACTCCAGGACCAAACTCTGCTTACATTTTCTGATTTGTGTACAGCCACATTCGGAAACTCCCGAGCGATCTCAGTGAGCGTGGTGATATCTAAAAGAGGACACAGAGTTAGTAAGGGTACTTGTACCCTGAGTGAACCCCAGACTTATTCCCAGTAAATGTAGAGTTGCATGCATTCATGTAGACTCGAACTCACATATGCCATTTTAGACCACAGACTGTTGAGTTCGTAATTCTGATAGGTATTGTTTTACTTTTTCATAACAGCTGCAAGGCAACACGTTAACACGTCAATATTAATGCACTAGTTCTAATATATTATTATTTTTATAGTAATAAAAGCCCTAACCCTAACTCTAACCCTAACCCATTCATATAGACCTGTACGGTCGATGCTCCACGTAAACGGATGAGTTTGACATGATGAACTTTTTTTTTTTTTTTTTTTGGGAGGAGAGAGATATTTATCTGTTTTAGAAGAAATCTCCAGTGCTTTCATATAGCTTTTTTTTTTATCTTAAACAAAATCGGAGATGCTGTTATGATAACGTTAAACATGGTTCATAGCAGGAACTAACTTGTCTTATGGATGTTCCTCCACATTGTAACTTTAAATGGACAAAAAGTATGATGTGTTGTTCTTTAATAAATAAAATATCGCTAGTGCTGGCAAATCTCTGTTGGCATAAAGACATAAAACGCTTGGGGATGTGCTGTAATTGGAAAACAATCAATTTCTTGTATTATTTTCCTTTGAGTGCACAACCTGTGGTTTTGTTCCTTGTAAGTACATGTATGCATGAAACCATTATCTTATTAACCCATATTTGGAAGAAAAAAAACCCGTTATTTTATTAATATTATTTCACAAATTCACACCAAGCTGAAGCACAAATCATCATCATCATCATCATCATCAAGATAAAGATGATATTAACCTCAATCAGGAACCACTCTCATGAGATCTGGCCTTTGCAAAAAATTATGAAGAAATCTTTCGTACATACAGTATATGAGTATTCGTTTTGAGTAAAATTCAGCGCCGTTTCACTCTGCAGCTACTTTACACAGACCGTTCCTGATTGAGGCTGGAATGTTCTACTTAGAAGAGATCTCCATATCCAGGAACTCCTCTCCTCCAGATCTAACAGGTATCCCCTGTACAGCTCCCAAAACAGTATCTGGTGCGTACGAGAGATTTCTGACTTTGTATCTTTCAGAGACCTCAAGGAGAAGCCCATAAACCCCACACCACTAAGCCAGAGCTCCATCACCAGTATCACAACCAGACCAGAGCAGGTCACGTCACTCACTCTTTCCTTAGGCTTTACCCGCTGAGGGCTCTGAAGAGTACTGCCATCTATAAAAAGAACAAAATCGACATGAGACAAAGAAAGGAACTTGAAGATACCTTGCTGTGTATATATTTTTAACCCCCACGATCCACAGGGTCGTCAAAAAACATGAAGACAATTTCACGGACATAAATGGCACAAGCAGGAAGTGAAACTCGAACCAGCCCAGTCATGAGAAGACCAGACTTCAGAGAATGACTACAGTCTTTTTACTCTCAGCATCTCAATTACACGAATGCATGGAAAGCGTTACAGAGCGGTTACCCACAGTTCAGATAAACACAGAGAATCCCCTTCCCCATCTCTCTCTCTCTCTCTCTCTCTCACACACACACACCAGGCTGTACGTCTCTCTGTAGCACTGGAATTCACCCTAGTGCTCCGTTATGGTCAAAATGACCACTTTTTCTTCAATTGGCTTTTAAACTCGTCACTTCATAAGGCTCAAAATTGATTAAAAATATGACTTATATTACTCTACAGAGAGACGCACTGAAACCAGGAAATAACCAGACCAAGCGCAGAACAGAGCAAGGAGTCCAAAAGGATCATAGTTTTATTCTTTCAGCTTTTTTTTTTGTTTGTTTTTCAGTGACAAATGAGTCTGTTGTTGTTCTTCTTCTTCTCCTTCTTTTTTAAAGATTTCATTTGTGTAAATAATATCTCCACATACAGGACTTTGAAACAGCTTGTACAGACCGATGCAAAGAGAACGGCGAGAGGATCCACAGTAGAATGCAGAGCGCAAGCAGACAGGAAAGAACAATGCATAGTATTTACACCACAGTTATTCCAAGGCGACTGTACATGTTCACGTTAAACACACTCCCAAAGACAGAACGTGTTCACCAGCTATCCGTATGTTCTTTTATGCTTTTTTTTTTTTTTTTTTTTTTTTTAGATGAAAGTGCATTTCCCCCCACCTTAAACAGGAAAGTGATTAGCTTGCCCCATGCGGTTTCTTGTACAAACGTCTCAAGCATGATAAATTCCATTCATTTGTCTTCAAATGTATGGATTTTTTAAGCTGACCCTATGACCATCACTCAATATTTTATATGCACTTCTCCTATAACTGAATCACGTCAAGAGTTGAGAGGTTAAACCAGAGCTGAAGTCCATGCTGGGGTGCATACGGTAAATTACGTTTCGAACTGCACGGAGGCATCGGATGTCATCAAAAACTCATGCGCGTCTACAAAACGAGGACGGGCGGCTAAAGGAATCATGCGCGCATGCGTGCTTTGCATGGAGAAACACACTATTAGCAATCGACCTTAACGAAGAGCTTTGGAAAATAAATTACATTATGTAATTTTGGGGACTTGTACAAATATACAGAACACAGGCTACTAGTAGCGTAGCTTCTATAAATAATTTAGCTCACCTAGCATGACCTGGCATTATTCGAAAACGTCTAAGGAGCTGGAAAACACCTCTAATTGTCTAAAGGATGCAGGGAATTAAAACAAAAAAAACAAAACAAACCATAAGTCTTGCTGAGAGAGCTAATCAATGCGAGTCCAGTTGCAAAGCTGTATTTCATTAAGCTTTAAACTAAAATTGTGTGTGTGTGGGGGGGGGGGGTGTACACGAATACAGATTTTCCGTATTCCAGTTTCCATTGCACGAGTACTCCGGGTGGAACTTTATAAATAAAAAAAAACAAACAAACAACAACAAAAAAAACCACTCACAAAACACACAAAAAAACCCTAATACATACAAACACTAAAAATACTGTCGGTAGGAAAAGTGCACGCAGTCCTATTTGCACATGATGGCAGAAAGTCTTTAAGACATCGACTACCTGCGAGGGATCACCGGCAGTAACCGGGGCGTTCGGTGTGATGTTTTGGGTACTGAACGTTCCATAGCCACTCCTGCCATAACATCTATAACGTGATGAATAACTGTTCCTAAATACCTTGTGGACTGAGACAAGAGGCTACATACCATAAAGATCTAAAACGCATCATAATTGCAGTACAGAACTGTCAGGAATGTGACCGAAGATGTGTTCGTTCGAGTTAAAAACACAAAGATCAACTGCCTCCATTTGCTACTACACTGGATCTTTAACCTTTGCCCTGCTCAGGAGCGCCCCCTAGGCCCTAGCACTCGTCTATGGTAAGGCAGATAAACTCCTGAATGCACTTCTTGTACTGCTGCTCGGTAGGGCTGCTGCCGGGGTATTGACCTGGCTGTCCGAGGGGGCCGTCCGCTTCGCGCATTTCCTCGTTCATCCGAGCCAAGCGCAACCTAACACGGAGACGAATTCGAAATGGTTAAGAAACGCACAATGCATTAACAATACGCAACATTCATTGTTTCATAGGAGGTCTCATTTAGATGCTCACAGGGTCACGATGTCTGCGTTAGCCGCCTGCACAGCCATGCTCAAAGGGTCCTGACCGTCCTCGTCCACCTCCGTCTGAGACGCCCCTCGCTTCAGGAACAGGCACACCTGCCTGCAGGACAGAGAAGAACTCATCCCCTGATCCATACAACCTCATATTGCAACTTGAACACTTGTTAGAAGACTGGCTAGAAGGTTGTTGATTAATTTCCTATAACAGCAGCCCTGACAGTATTAGCAGCTGTACTTCAAATCACGGGTTTATATTAAAGGCGCAATCGGACATCCTGAGGAAAGACTGGTGATGTTTGAACTCAGGACTCCTTCAGAAGCTGCGCCCCACCCCAAATTCATACATGCGCAATGCCAAGGTAACCACACTAACCCCTTTCCCCCTTCCCGTCCCCTGTCCTCTGATTGGCTGGAATACGCTACTTGAAATAGTATTGTGTGACTCAGAGCCAGAGCTGTGTACAAACACCAGATTTTTCTTTAGCGCACACGTAAAACGGACAGCCATATAGTGACTGTCCGTTGAATCAGCAGCAGAATGGATGACCGCCCCTTTAATGCGCTTGTTCTAACATGTTACGAAGCGTTCT
Source organism: Chrysichthys thysi (assembly GCA_030068315.1). Lineage (NCBI taxonomy): Eukaryota > Metazoa > Chordata > Actinopteri > Siluriformes > Claroteidae > Chrysichthys > Chrysichthys thysi. Next base: position 12,303,799 of record JAQLOM010000016.1, read on the forward strand.
GTAAGAACAGGGAGCCTTCGATTTAAATCGAATCATAAATTATAGCTATGATTATTTCATATTTAATAATATTGAAATAAACGTTGGCTTAGTGGTTAGCGCTGTCGCCTCACAGCAAGAAGGTCCTGGGTTCGATCCCAGGGGTGGACCTGGGCACCTTTCTGTGTGGAGTTTGCACGTTCTCCCCGTGTCCGTGTGGGTTTCCCCCGGGTACTCCAGTTTCCTCCCACAGTCCAAAGACATTGCACAGAGGAGATTAGGCTAATTGGCTACTCTGCGTTGCCTATGAGTGTGAATGTGTGTGTGAATGGTTGTCTGTCTCTGTGTGTCGCCCTGCGCTGGATTAGTGACCTGCCCAGGGTGTACCCCGCCTCTCGCCCGAAGTCAGCTGGGATTGGCTCCAGACCCTGAACAAGATTAAGCAGCAGAAGGCGAATACTGAAAAAACTGCATCGGGAACACCCGAACATCTAGTATTTGACACGGCTCACCCTGTGTGGCCCAAAGATGTGGCATGGTGGAGCGGTCCCCGTCCTCTGGCGTCTTTCTGATTTACATCAGCTCCGTTCTGCAGCAGGAATTCACAGGCTATTAACGAACCCTGAGAGGAGACAGAGAGAGAGAGAGAGAGAGAGAATAGAGAGACATTATATATAGAGAAAAACAAAGAACTGTGAAGGGTATATCCTTGTCTCCTGGATTTAATAAGAATAACTCTACGTGCCTTAGAAGCCTGGGTCGACTCACCCCTGTGACAGCTTGTATTAAAGGACTCTTGCCCTCATCCTCTTCGTTAACAGAGTTGACGTCTGCCCCGTGTGCTAACGCTTCAGCCATGACGGGCAGGTTCCGGGCTTGTGAGGATTTACAGAGCAGCACGGCGGGATGCAGCTCTCGCACATCCTCCAGGTCTCCAGTCTCTTGCTCAACCTCCACCTCCCCGCTGGATTCCTCTGAGTCTTCCTCTGAGCATCATACAAGCAATTCTTTATGAGCATATTCTTGAACATTCACTATATGGCAAAATGCTTGCGGACACCTGACCATCACACCCCATGTATTTGTTTATTAAGATTTAGTATCTCTTTGTTGTTATAATAACCTCCACCCTTCGCCGGAAGGCTTTCCCCTAATTGGTGGAGCTTGGCTGTGAGGATTTATGTTGAGTGAAAACTGACTTTTCAGTTCATCCCAAAGGCGTTCACTGGGGTTGAGGTCAGAGTTATGCGCAGGCCACTTGAGGTCTTCCACTCCAAAGTTGGCGATTTCATGGAGCTTGCTTTGTGCAAAAATGCATAGTCACGCTGGAACATGTTTGAACTTCTTAGTTCCAGTATGCTAGAGCATACAGAGCCATTCAATAATTCACGTTGCGCTGTGGGAACATTTTGGGGAAGACCGGTGCCCGCAAATTGTACACCATGTGGTGTCGTCGGTTTTTTAAGCCTGAGCACTCACCCTCCTCTGTGACACTGTCCACCACCGAGCCGAACACCAGGATGTCAGTGCTGCCGTCTGTGCTGCCGCCAAGGCCGCTGTCACTGCTGAGACCTGCAGGGCCAAAGAGGGCCAAGCCACGGACACGTTACTCACTCCACCGCCTCCTCAAGCACATTGCTAAAGCATGAAGCATCTCAAATCCTGGAGATCTACCTCACCACACAGGTTAGGAGTTTCCCTTAAGAGTGTACAGTGGTTGTTATATGTCATTAACTTGACCAAAAAAGGCTGAATATGGACTGAAATGTCCCCTGCAAAAACAGTATCCATTAAAATGGTTGAATAGCATTCCTATCATGTCTATTGTTCAGTACTATACCACAGCACTCTTTCTTGATTCTGATTGGTCAGAAGATGTTGATGAATTTTTTTCTCACTTTTTAGTTAACCTGTCTTCTAACCCTAACCCTAACCCTGTCTGTCATAGGAATGCACAGAGGATGTTGCGGTTTCTTGTTAACATGACGTGCTGTCGCATTTTGTCTTATGTATTTCGAGGGAGAGAGAGAGATACTTATGAGGAAATATCTATTTGTAGGTGCTATAACACGAGTGTTAACAGGAACCATCTTTCTTTCTTGAACAGTCCACAATATTAAACATAACCAGAAGGGCTTTTACAGAACGCAGACTTCCCCCAAGGACAATAGTTGACTTTTATGTGATATGCAAATCAGCAAATATAGCCACTTTATATGTCTTTATATGAATATATATGTCTTTATATGACTATACATGTCTTTATATGACTTTATACAACTTTATATGTCTTTATATGTCATGTTATATGACTACAATGGAGTCGTCGTATTTCTACACTGGCTCTGTTTTGCCATTGTTGACCATTACTGCCATCTTTTAGATTTTACGACGCATGGCATTGTTGATTGCAGACTCTCACCAAGGCCGAATGCTGTATCTCGCAATGTTAGCGAAAGCGAAACTAATTTTGCGGAGACGCCCAGTGACTCAGATCCGCTCTAAAATTTAACGGGTTCTTCCTTGGCCCAGGATACGCCCTGCTACCAAGTTTCTTGTTCAGGTTTTGGTAGGATGTTGATCATTTTTCTATAACCTCACACTATGTCATGTTCACACAAACCTGTGGAAAACGTGAATTTTGACTGAGCCAGGTATTAGGGGTCTGTTAGGTCTGAACCGACTGCTGGTTCCTGCTCACTTGGCGCTCCTATGACAGTAGGCTTCATGTTGCAATGCACTGTGCCTTTCCTGATCACCTAACCGTTTGGGTTTCTTTTGCACTAAGGACAAGCTAGCTCTGCATTATGCCTTTCTTCACATCATCATCACTGTCCATTCATCCTTCTATGCATCCAAACAACCATCAGTGAGATTCGGTTTTAAAATGGTGTGACGACTTACTGCGGGGTCCGGAGCCAGTGTCAAAGTAGGAGAAAAGTGAGTCCAGTTCATCAGGACAGAAAAGTGATTCTCTGCGGAATTTGGCTGCAGCAGCAGCTGAAGATAAAGAGGAAGGAGGAAATAAGCGCCAGTTAAATGCCCCGTAGTGAATATACCTGTTCGTCTTCATGATGACATACAATAATTAGCTGTAGCATGATGCTCCATTCGACCTTCAAATGATACTCCTCTTAAGGCTCACTTTAATTCAGGTTTATTGTTTTTTTGTTTTTTTTTAACACTGCATTTTTCTTGTACTATTTAGGACTATTTATACCACGGTACTATTGAATTCTCCAATCCGACTGGTCAGATGATGTTGATTAGTTTTCTACAGCAGCACTTTTAAGATTTATTGTCAGCTGCAGGGCAAATTAAAGGTTTATCCTGTAATGCGGAGAAAGTCTTCAGGATAAAGCCGTTCCACATGGTTAAATGTCACTATAAACAGATAAAAAATAATAATAATAATAATAATAACGTGCCATTGTTTGATAAATGAAACCATCACCGTGGTGTACAATTAAAAACTTTGAAACGTAAATAAATAATTAACTCGAGAATGATAAGCGTGACTCTACTTTTACAGATACTACCTTGTCCATCAGTGTTTTGCTACAACAGCAAACTATAATATTATTTATACACAACAGTTAATCAGCTATTGGACACAGGATCAATATATTACATTGGGCTAAAGGAGACGCCTCACATTTTGAGCCACATGATGAAAAGGCGTCTAATAACTTGAGGTACATTAACATTTTTCTTTTTCATTTTTTTTTGCAGTACCTGCAGATAAGTTCGCCGGTGACACACTTCCGCCGTCGTGTCTGTATTTGTGGCGAGTTTTGGGTGCTCCGATGGCGCTGTTGTTTCTCCTGCACTTTTTCACGTGCCAGTGATGAGACTTCCTGCCACCTTCCACCAGCGCCCCTAAGCCACACATTTTCTTTAGGAACTTCCTTTCCACGTACTTAGCTTTGATCCAGGTCTCCTTCTCTTGCCTGTCGGAAAGAAATAGAGGAACGTTTTCTTTTTAGGACCCCTCGGTCCTGACGTCACAACTAGGTGACCTTTACACGACGTGCATGTGCCAACTGACCTCGAGCTGTTGGGTCCAGGTTTCTTTAGTCCTCTTTCTTCGCAGGCTCCCTCGTAGATGTGATTAATTACTGTGTTTCCGAGCTCACACATTAACTATTTTGAGACGCAGACAAGAGGATATTGGCGAGAAGTGTTAAGCACCCAGTCTAGAAATTGCAAAGCAATAAGAATAGCTGACTGGAGTTTTGTTACCTTCATTAATTCCGGTTCCCAGGAGTCCAGTGTTAAAGATCGCACCTTCGAACAGTGTACGCCTAAACTCCTGCACAGGATCATATCATCAGGAAAGCATGACTAAACACCAGACTCAATGTCTAGCTGAACGTTTTTCATTTTCTTTCACGGCCTGTATTTGTTCTGCAAGGGTTGGATTTGCTTTTTGGTAACGAAACAACAACAGTAACAACAACAACAACAACAACAACAAAAAAACCCTATTGGAATATAGGAATCATAAATACTTGGCAAAAAGCCAGGTCCATTACATGCAGGTGTATTTATCTATATTTCCATCTACAAGGCTTCATGACAATGTGTCCCTTCTTTCTGCTTGATAGTTTCTGTTTTGTCTGCGTCTGCTAATACTGAATGCCCCTCTGTGTCTTTGAGGCTCGTGTCCTGCCACCGGCGTCTTTAGAAAAGGCACCAGAGATTTAATCTGATTAGCCGAATGGCGCCGCTAATCTACAGAGAGCCAGTTGACGAGGGAGATTTGGCGTCAAGGGATGAGTCAACTGTATTCACGACTATATAGCTTGCTATTGTTTGCCTTTGCGAGCTCAATTAAAATGATACTTTGCGATATAAAACAATAATAAACTGTAAACCATGTGGTCACGCTTTATGACAGGAAAGACTTGTTTACTAGGCGTGAGTCACTCTGATGTTAGTCCAGAGCTGCAAAACGCAGCTACAGGCAGGGATGCGAATACAGTAGTCTATTTCTATGCAAATTTCATCTGAGTACAAAGAAGCCATAGTAGCCAAGTTGATGGAGATACCTCACAGAAGTACCGTTCTCCGACTCACTTGGAGTCGCAGCCTTACAAGGGGGATTTTGTTCAACAATCCGCTCGACAGTCTGAAAACTCCTGTCTGAGGGCCCAGGTCGACCTGAGCGGGATGCTGGTGATTCCTTAACTTTGCTTATGAAATGGACAATCACTCTGTTGACTGTGCCAAGAGGAATCCCAAGGTTTTGTGCAATCATACGCTGGCTAAGTCCCTTCTCAGACTGACCCACGATACAAACTCTTTGAAAATCACACAACTCTTTGGCTTCTGATGTTTGCCGCATGGCTAGTTGCTCTAAACAATTAATATCCTGTAATCTGAAATGAACAATAATCATCTATTAACGAGTTTGACGCGCCAGGTGGTGTCCACATAGACACACGGTATAATGATGGGTGTCTATCTACTTTTGAGACGTCTGTGTATACGTAAGAAGTTCTTGATTAGCTAAAAGAAGTGTACGGATGGTAGATCTTCCGAACTAGGGTGAGGGACCACTGGTGCAAGACATCACGAGGCTCCCAGGTGTTACCTGTGGATGCCAGAGCACTCGATGCACAGCAGGATGCCCAGGTTGATGCTGGCCCAGCGTGGTTCGGCCTGGCCGCAATCACAGCACACTTCATTTCCTGGGAGAGACTGCACCCTCTGCAGGACACTCTCCCCCCTCACGCTCCTCTCCCGTGGCTCGCTGGCCGAGTCGATGCTGCTGGTGGAGGGAGACGCCGTTCTGTCCAAACGCTGATAGGGGAGAGTTATACGCTGCAGGTCAGGTATGCAGAACGAAAAAAGTTAACGTCTTGAGACTAGTAACTTATTTAGTAAATCAGTTGGTAAGTGACCAAAAAAATAAATGTATAGATAAAATGATAAGTGTCTTAATTTCATATAGATCATTTCCCGTGAGTGGCGTACACTAAATCCTCACAGCGTATTACTTCCTCCTTCTTCCCCCAATGACCGTGTTTGGCACTCAGTGTTTGACAATACCATTTTCCTTTCACGTTTATTTTCTTCACAAAAGAGATAGAAACTGATCTTTGGTCACAATTAATAGCTGGATAATACAACTGTTAGTGCTGAACATGATTTTTCATACAATTATTTTACTTTATGTAGTCTGATGGCTCAGGTAGGAACAAATAGAGGCAGTCCTCAAGTTATGATGGAGATGCGTTCTGCTAAACCCATCGTAAATGGAAAATATCGTATGTCGAATGTCATAGGCCACTGCTTAGCTAGATAACATAGGTAGCTTAGCCTAGCTTAGGTAGCTTAGCCTAGCCTACCGAGGAGTCTATTCCTGTAGGAGACATGCTGGGGCGTTTACAAGACATGCTTCTGGATTAAAATTAGCTCTTGAAGCACACACTCGATAATGCACTGTACAGTACACCGATACACAAGTTTATTCCCTGAGTTGTGCCCTCGAATCTTTTACAATTTTTAGCGGAGCGCAAACATCATTATAATTTTGATAAATGGTAAGTCGAGCCATCGTAACAAGGGTAGCGCCTGTAGAAGATGTATGCAAGATCTTTTTCAAATATTGTTTTAAACAGATAATAGACTAAGTTACTACTTATTAAAATGATCAATATCAAAAACAACATGTATGCTTGTTTATAGTTAAGATAATATCTTGTTTTAATCTATAATGGATTCAATTATTATTAGACTAAAAGTCTGACAAAAGTACACCTGGGACAGAACCACCTGGGTTCAAGTAAAAAGAAAAGACAGTCATTTAGATGTCACCTGAGTACAATTATTGTGTAAACCGTCCACTAGGATATGAGCAAAACGAAGCTTGATCCTTTTATCCAGCTTCGGAGAAGATCGATCATTTAAAAGCAGCTCTGAAAAAATGCTTAATGTTTCACGTATGCCGACCCTGCCACAATTTCCAGTGTTTTTGTGTTTGTGTTAGTTCCACTGTGGCTGCTTGTTGTGAATATGCTGACAAGCCGCCGACAGTGGCATGAGTACGGACCTCTATATAGTAGTTATCTGTGATCTCTCTGTAGGCTGAGGCGATGCTGGCCTGCACAGCCTGAATCCAGGCCTGACGCAGCTTCTCAGACTCGGCCTGCAGCATGCAGCTTCTGCAACGTGAAAAAACCTCGGCTATTAGTCACACACCCGCACTGATGCACTCCCAGATACGCACACGTACGATACTGTGCAGAAAAGTCTGTGCAAAGAAATAATGAATTTTAATCTTTGTACTCAAAAGAAAAATACTACAAGATGCATTAAACTGTAAGAAACTAAACAAAGGCAATACTCCGTGCGACGTCCATTTTCGCCGTGTTATTTCTTGAACAGTAGCCCCAGGTACAGTTTGTACAGTTTTATAAGGAAATGAAAGGTAAGTTTTACTGAGCATCTTCGAGAACCTGGCGCAGTGCTTCTGGAGATTTTGACTGTCCAGCTTGCTTCTGTTTTTGCTCGCAAAACCCAGGCAGAACCTAGATTATGGGTTTTGTTTTGGTTTTTTTGTCTGAAATGTGCTCGCTTGTGTAATATGTTGTTTTCTTTATGGACGTACAATACAAACGTTTTTCATATACAAATTATTTATTTATTTCTTTATTTTATTTTTTTTTTTTTTAAATCTAAACGGTTTTTGTACTGACCCAATAACGCAGCGTTCATAAAATAAATATCGAAAATGTGAAAAAAGATACATACTTTGTAGGGGACACCACTTCGAAACAGAACCTCCGCTCTATATCCTCGCAAGGTTTGACAGAACAAAGCCTCAAGTCCTCCACAACCACCGTAAGAGCATCCTGTAATAAAATCAGTTAAGAACACAGACTCAGACTCTTTTTATTTATTTATTTATTTATTTTTTACCATTCACCGAACAGGAAGCTGTCACCTTGTTAGCATAAAACGCTTGAAAAAAAATCCTTTCAGTATGAACTACCTCATTTATATAACCTTACAGGAAAATGCACCATTTTATCTTTTATCTTTTTAGATACACAGTCGATCCTCTCATCTCCGGACACCGCATTAACGGATATCGCATTCGACGGACAAAATCTGCTGGTCTGAATACATGATCCATTAGCCAGAATGTCCGGTATGAAAGTTTAAAAATCCCGGATGTTGCGATCTGAGTCCTGTAGTTCAGCAATTGTCCACTAGGTGGTGGTGGTGTGCGTGCTACTAGTTGTTTACAAGTGTAGCTTGAGCTGTGGTTGTTGTGAAGCTGTACTGTTTTTCGCCGATTATTTGGTGTTTTTCACTTCAATGTTTTCTCAATGCACTTACCTATTTATGTTGGTCGTTACGCTGCTTGTCATGTGTACAGTACTTGGGGAGCACTTTTATGGACCTTAGTGGTGTTTTTCCTTGGATTTCCATTATTTTAACCCCCCACGCTAAAACACTTCACATCATCGGATTATTCACGTCAACGGACAACCTCTCCCTCCAATTAGTCCGTTAATGCGAGGATCGACTGTACAACATTACAATGTGCACATAATCATGAAACTGAACCCGGCGTTACCTTAAGCCTCTTCTGATAAACAAGCTGACTGTTTTGTATGGAGAACCATCGCCTGAACAGAGAAGCACAGAAATATCTATTTTTATTATGATTTATTAACGAATTTAATAAATGTATGAATGTTCTTTTGCTACTGGAAAGTTAAGAGGTTTGAGATCTGATGTGTATATAGCTCTGTACCTATTCCATGTCTTGAAAGCGTTCGTAGATCTCTTGAACAGATAGCCCTCCATCACAATCCCGTTCGGGGCGTCCACGTTAAACTCCACCTTGGACTCATCGCAGGCAAAGTCCTGTGCATAAAGTCAGGATTAATAATATAGTAGTGAGTCCCGGTAACCTGATTAGTGATCTTTTTACTCAAAGTCCATCATGAGTCACCAACGATACCTTAATGTCCACAATTTAAGTTCTAAGTGCCACATAAATATCACATCACAACATGTTTAATACACGACAGACGCATATGGAAATATTAAAGTTAGCTACCAAAACAACAGTTATTGCATGGAATATCCAAATGTAATACAGCACATTACGAGCCCTGAGCATGGTCATGTTATGTACAAATGAACTACCTAAACTCCCAGGCTTTTCATTACTTTCTGATTAGCGTCATTACAAGGTACTAATTAATAATATTTAATTATAAAGCTAAATAATAATCCTGCACTTTCAGCAGTTCATGAGAAGTGTTCAGAATGACCTGGGCAACGCATATATCTAATAATGAACCATACAGACTTTTTCCCCACATAGAAGACCAAGGGGACTGAATATAGCCTAAATAACGTTCACCTTATTAGCATTAGAAAAACCACAACTCCTGACTACTGACAAAGATTCAGTGCTTTTGTTTCACTTTACGATAAAATGCTCTGTTAACACGTGCTGAAGCGAGGTATTGTGCAATACATGAGTACAAATATGAGCTTTCTGTAACGCCACCTGAGTAACGCAAACGACCCTTTTAATTAACATGTTAACTATGAATAACGGCGTGCCATAAAACAAGTCCACATGATGCACAAAACACTGATTGAAAATCAATGAGGCGAAAACGAGCACAAGAATAAAGCATAACCTCCTGCGTTTTGGGTTTTTTTTTGTGTGTGTGTTTTTTTTTAACCAGTGAACCTCTGTAAAACAGCTGTTCCAAAATACAGAATTTAGACATCATCTGTGACGCACTTATTTTGTTTCAGAGCAACTGAGATAAGTTTGGATTACACTGTTTTTAACTTGTAATGGAGGAAGCCTCAGGACAGAGACAGGTACTGTCTCTATCTTCTATCTCATATATTCAAATATGTAATATGGTATGCAACAACCCAAAAAAGGTAAAAATGTACAGAATAAATAGCTTGGGATAGAATGAATCAATGAAAAACAAAACAAGAATAGTTTTCTGACTGGGCTTCAGGGCTGATTTCCAGAAGGCAGGTTGTGACGTTTGAGTAATAATCGTGACCTCAGGAGGAACGGGATTTAAAATAATGCTCGGAGACATGAACGTTGGCTGGGGGTGCTTTAAAAGAAAGCGAAGGATGGTTCGTTCAATTTGCTTAGAAATTTTCCTAGCAAATTAAGAGAGACTTGTTACTGTTAGTATCTTAACATAAACAACTTGTAATCATGAAGGAATATCTGTGCAACATGGGTATCGGTTCTTTGGCTTAAAGAGACGCACTCGGCTGTAAATGTTATCATAAATTAAAAAAAAAAAACATACAGAAAAGGAGGGGGTTCTGGGGGAGAAATGAGTAAACGGCTAAACTCACCAAAGCATAATAATCAAACCTCCACAACTTCCCGAATATCTTCATCTTTCCAAAAAGTTTTTCCAGCAACATTGGGAGATCAGAAAAGGTTCCCGATCTTGTGTTTCTCAAATAAGTTTAAAAAGTCGACCTACAACATATGCCAGTAATCTCCTTTCCATTGACGAACATGCACGTGAACCTTACAGCAGTGCGGCTTCAAAGCGACTGACGACGCCACCCTCGTGTGCAGCACTTCTTCTTAGCTGCCACCTGCTCCAGTGCGGACCCTTTGGCGTGGTCTGGAGCTCGGTGTCCACCCGATTAGCATACAGCTGTCTACTCCTGTGCAAGCAGCCCCTGACCTGACCATAGACATTATTTCACAGCCACGAGCAGAGCCACCGCTTGCTCCGCCGGATTTACGAGTGCCCTCGTGCTCCGAGTTCCTCCCCCGGCCTGCGGCGAAGCTCGCACTTAAGCGGAGTTTGAAGGACCTTAGTGGGGGAAGGCACTTGGGTTTGGAATAGCCAGCGTCCATCTGTCTGGCAGGTCCACAAAACAATTCCTGCTTAATCAAGCAAACATTATTGCCCCTCGCAAGCCCCCCACTCATACCCACTCATACCCTCGCAGACACGTTCCCATGTGGATCTGAACATGCTGCCTTAATTATAATGCTCAAAGTCCTACCTCTGCCTCTGTCTCCAACCTCCATCCTTACAGGTGAATGCATTTCAGCACAGCGCACCGAGAGTGTAACTACTACTCCACTGTCTCATTCTGGACTTGCTTGGTGCTCCAAATATTTGTTTCGGTTTTAGCCTTTGGCTTTTTCTTCCTGTAAAACGCTGAAAAAACAAGTTCGCCGGACAAAAAAAAAGAGGAAGTGATTTCGTATTCACAAATTATAATGATAAATAGCAGGTTGGAACTCGTGAACCGACTATCTTCTATGTAATGTGTTGGAGTAAGCAAGCTGACTATCCTTCAGAACAACAACGTTTCTTCTGGAGATGCCAGCGGAGATATACTGCCCTGTGCACAGCTTGTGGTTTCTGTAGGATGTCAGGAGTGGAAACTCTAGAAGTTAGAAACTAGAAATGCGTGCAAACCACTGTTAAATAGTTTCCCGGGCAAAGGCTAGGACTGGGAACCGAATCCAAAATGGCTAGTACAGGGTAAAAAAAAAAAAGGTTCAGATTATCAGTTCCTAAATGCGTTAACCCTTTATTATTGTGGAAGAAAGCCTACATATCTGCAAGGATCTACATACGTGGCTGTCTCCTAGGACCTGTCTACATGACGCACATTAACAGTGTGTCCATTTGTTTAGATAAGAACTAGCATGCATGAGCAGACTAACCTCACGACAATGTGATGAAGAATATCTCAGTTATCTCAACATTGCACCTCTATTTTTACATTTTTTTAAAATTTACTTTATATTTATTGAAGCAGACGCAGAATCGATAAAATTCAAACGATACCCAGACCAAGAAAAAGAAGAAAACATTCCCGTTTCTGAAACTTTTGGGCTAGTTTCGAGCGTTTTTAAAATGTAGTACAGTTGGGGTGGGAATTTTGCATGGACACTACTACGTGTCAACGTGAAGCTTTAAAACGATGACGACGACAACAGAAAGTAAATAGTGCGTCTCCTATTCATATCTGTATTTAGAACACATTCTGTCCTGCTCAATACGAACATTGTATCGGTTTAATCTGAATAACGTATGCATATTCGACTGCATCCCTAGTATACACTTAATATCAACAACATAAGGACTTGTTCCTAAGTATTTTATTTCTGCGCTGTTATTTTTTTTGGGCATATTTGCACAGCGCCCGTTCGCACGTGTTCACACACAGCTGCCAGACCCCACTGAACATGCCATAACTCTGTGGGAGAACGATAAAATGATAGTCCCAGGGGTGTCACAATGAAGTTGGCCTCGGAGAAGAGACCAGCGTGTGCATTATACTGCACGGATTGGACGTTTATGTCCGTATGTGTGGAGAGGCAGATGTATCGTGGGGTAGGAACAGGAGAGAGGCGATAAGACAGTCGGGGAGATCGTAACTCTGCCACCGGAGACATAAGGAAGTGAGAAAGAGGGAGGGATGGAATTGAAAAGGGCTGCACAGGAATCTGATAAATCAGAGAGTCCGCCCTCTTGTTGCTGATCTCGGGAAGCGGAATTAACCGTGCAAAGCCATGGCTTTTTTAGTTAATAGTGCATGAATGCGTGCGATCAGAGGTAAAACTAGTAATTTCATGCTGTGTTTTCATGTCCAGTCATCAGCTGCTATTGAGATATGGCTTCAGACATCTTGATTTGGTGAAGAGATACTTGATTTTTAAGACATGCTAAACCTCCTAAAAAGCCACCTGGGCATCTAAAAGACATTTTGTCAACATGCAACTCATTTATCCATGTCTGATATGGGTGAAGGTCTCTAAAGAGCTCTTCCATGTAACCTATGAAATATGGTGTGGGGTCGGGGGTACACAAAGCAAATATCAAGCTGTGTGGGGTTAAGAGGTTATTAAAGGTTATGATCCCTCCACACTTTCTTTATAAAAGAGCTCTGAACTCATGGCAGCCGCTCCATGGCAGTGGAAGATGGAAGATCAAGCCACTGAAGATACACAGTGTTGTTAAACTAATATGACGTCAAAGAAGTTGCTTTTTTTTTCTAGTTCAGTACCAAAGGTGCCATTTATTAGTGTTAGTACCTGTCTCGTATTGTTTCCAAACAGGAGCTAATGGCAACTGGAGGTCGGTGTGGAACCACTGCTTGTAGCTGACGATGTGTCAAACAACACAGATGTGTCCGCAGCGTCATAAACATGAGTACAATATAACAATAATAATAATAATAATAATTAAAAAAAAAGAAATTAAAATAGAGAGTAGCCAGGTTTCTGATGTTGTGTTTGTGAGAACAAAAGCAACATTGTTCCACATTTTTGTTCATATTAGAGTAATTTCAACATCAAATCCCCCCCCCCCTTTTTTTTAAAAAAAAACTAATTTTACAGAACAAATACAAAAAGAACTAACAGAAAGATTCATTTATTTACCATACAGGTTGTCGACGTACTGAAGGTCCCTGGTTTATATCCTGATGCTATTAGTTGAAATTCAAATCATTTTCATCATGACAAGATTTTTCAGCTAGTTAGAATCAGTGAAATTGAAAATGACAAGAAAGTCTTTTCTTCAGTCATTTTGTCGCAGATAAAATTTCTAACCCACGACTGATTAAACCAACGCCCACAGCATGACTGTTCACTGACATGATGATGTGTTCACTGTTACCGTAAACCTCATTGGTGAAAATGAACCAAAAATGCTAAACTGTACTTGGAAAATGCCCTTGGTAACTAACGTACTAGTCTGTCCTAAGCATACTAGGCTCTTGTGTTTTCTCTATGCCATTCTCCGTTTGATCTAGCTCCACTTCATTTCCTAAGATTAAACATTCTACCCTTGTCTGGTTATCCTTCCACCATGCTGGATGGCACTGAGGATTAAAAAGGCATCTGAATGCCAAATTCGGTCACTATTTTGTCAAAGTCAACACCAAACCTCCTCTAAACCCCCGTCCCTTGTGTAGACACAGATGGCTCATTTCACCTGGAAGTCTTATTCTCAGTGATGCAGACCTAGCCCCGGGGACGTCTCCATTGTCTGTCTCCACATGTGTGTATATACGGCCGGGCTTGAGTTGGATTGCACATGTGTGGGACAGTTGGTGTCAGTAATTTAACAGTGATGTTTTTTTGGCGCGCCACCTTAATTTCTCTGGCTCGATTAGCTGTGCGCCAAGGCCATCTGCTCCAATTAGTGAAGCTGGCCTTGAGTCTAACTCTAACTCTAATCCTGAATGCACCTGGTGCTCCCTTACCGAACCACAGAGCGCAGGGCAAGTCACACCACCACCGTGCTGTACAAGAAGGTCAAAATCAAATAAGTCTCTCTGTAAAATCTTCGAATCACCAATTGTTCTCACCTTGTTTCCCATTGGCTGATGTGTTCCGCTTAAGTATTTATTATTTTATTTATTATAAATAACCCGAAGTTTAATCGTGTAGCTTGTCCTTTCTCCTCACTGTTTCTCTTTTTTTGTAACTCATAACTATGCAACTTGATCATTGTCTCCAAAGAGGAAGAAGTTTGGCAAAAGAGTAATACCCAATGTTCCTTATATGAGGATCTTACAAGGAAATACACACAATGTAGTTTGGGGGAATATATATATATATATATATATATATACATACATACACCTAATGAGCAAGCTTGTGTCAATGGAGGCGAGGAAAAACTCCCTGAAATGACAAGAGGAAGAAATCATGAGAGGAACCAGACTCAAAAGGAATCCCATCCTCTTTCAGGTGATTTTTTTCCATTTAGCGCAATTATAACTAACTCAGTTCTATAACCATATGGTTATATGATCCAAAAGTACAGTTGTTTAACACCAAATTCACTGTAGCCTGTCTGCTCTGTATAAAGTACTGTACTGTATAAAATCTATCACAATAGCTAGTTAGCGCCTAGCATGCTGTATACAGACAATCTGAGGGCACAGCTTTTCAGATACCAAGACAAAATGATCACAAATAACAAAATGCCTCTCAGACATTGTCATAACTTCCTACGACAAGCCTCCACGAGGCTAAAATCGCTCTGTGTTGACACTGAGAATAAGTGCAAACTGAGAATATTAGAAAAATTCATTACTGCGTAGCAATCTGCTGTGCTGAAAAGCATTCTTGCTCGTGTTACTCCAAGCTGAGTCATTACCCGTGCTTTAACAAATGCAGAAATATAAAACTGGTGTGTTCGGAAGGACAACGGCACTTATCAATAGGATTCATTCGTGCATACCATATAACTATTCGATTTCATATGCTTTTTGCCAGCGACAATAATGGAATGCACGCTACATCCTCCCTTAATAGAAAAATAGACAAGTCTCTTTTAACACTGCACCAGTCGAATCCCCCATGCAAATGTGCGTATGTGTGCTTTATGTGTGTGTATGCAGACAAAGGCCGGGTTCAGTGTTACTGCTCAGACACTAAGGATCAAACTAAAAGGCAGACGGCATCGTAAAAGTTATTTCGGAGCACACGCCACCTCCTGTGCTTATTCGCTAGGAACCATTCAGGATGAATACATTCATGGCCCATGTGTTGGGCTGTGTCTGGGTATCTTCCCATTTCCCACACTCAAAGCCAAACCCACACCCACACCCACACGCATACGCACACTGGACCACATTTACGCTTGCAACACACAGAAATCAATATTTTATGAAGTGAGAATGAATCACTCATATTTAGAATAAATAAGCCTCTCGGGGACATATCACAGGTTTTGGATTCAGACGTGACACGCGAGAGTCTGTGTAATCTGGACGTGCGTACACGACACTGCACAAACATTTTAATTGTGTGATTAGAAGTCGGTTATGGGATTTTAAAATAAAAACGTGGAACGTCAACTCACCTGCATCAAAGTCTATGGGGGCAGGATGGAGGAGGAATTCATACAGAGAGAAGACACAGAGGGGAAAAAAGTTAACAGAAATGCAACCAGATGTAAACAATTTATATGTTTGCACAAATTCTAAATAATTAATCTCAATTAATGTGGGGTTTTTTATTAGCACATGACACTGCTATGTCAATCTGATAAATTAATATTATATGACCCTATCTATCTATCTATCTATCTATCTATCTATCTATCTATCTATCTATCTATCTATCTATCTATCTATCTATCT
>JAQLOM010000016.1:12324224-12337017 GCA_030068315.1 Chrysichthys thysi
TAAATATAACCATTTCATTTATTTGTTTATTATACATTTTATTTTTTCCATGATGACAGGTGAGGCTCTGCCTCCCCCACCTCTCCTGACCGCACGTCACTGCTCATAAGTGTCAGACCTTACTAGAAGGTCCTGGTTATTTAGGTTCCAGCTAAATAGAATATGCAAAGCCGACACGTGCTTTGTCTAATTGTGAACTCTTTCCAATCCTAATTTGCTTGGGTACTGAGTTTGACCATGGCTATCATTATAACTGAGCTTTGGACGGCGTTTTGGTTTTCTGGACCTGCATCCTCAATCATCTCCCATGTCCATTTCCTTACAGTATAATAATATATTAAGCAAAACTTTACTGAACAAAAAAAAAAAAGTTACTTTCTTCAATATCAGACCTACACACAACCTTATGCCTTATATTTATATATTGCTTTTTCTCTAAAGCCAGGCTGTCATTTTAAATACTGGATCCAGTTTTTTAAATTTTACTTTTTTTCTTTTTCACCTGTAGTACATAGTCGAGGGCGAGTTGTCGGAAACACTTCCGGGTCACGATAAGTGTGCTGCTGGCTTCCTCCACCTCGTGCGGCTTGTTGCGCGGAGCCTGAGCGTTTTTCACCTGCGCTATCTCCATGTCCTCTCGCACCTTGTCAAATTGCTTCTTGGTCTCCTTAAACTTGCGTACATCCCTGCGTGGTTGAAAGCAAGAATCGTTCGAGAAATGAATCGAGTGATTATGGAAATAAGGCAGGAAAAGGGGGGAAAAAACTCCTACTTACTCCTTGACAAAAGTGTGCAGCTGTTGTTTAATGGATCTCTGGGCTTGGTCAAATAGGATCTACAGGAGACAAAGGAAAAGATGCATATATGCATTTATATATTTCAGACTGATATATAATTAAAAATTTGATTAAGGTAACAGTTCTGGGTATCATTTAAAGAAAATAAACCAAGCATTTGTGTGTTAAACGATTACACCTCTGGAGTAAACTACCACATGGGTACTCATGTTCCCAACATGCTTGACCCAGGGTTTAACTATTAGGGTGTGAAACTGAGAGCTCTGAGGCTCCCCAGCCTTCAGCTACGGTATACATGAGCGCATATGACCACTAGATGGCAAAGTTGCAATTGCAAAAGCAACAACCCACTAACCCTGACACACCTCCTTAGTCTTATTCAAACCCCCATCTCCCTCATGTCCTCTTTTCAGCTTTGTATCACTCTCTAAGCCAGTGTTCATGCAGTGAAGTGGATGCATGGCGTAAAAGGCAGCAGGGTGCTGGAAAGCCCAGTGTCTGGGGCTATTATCGAAAATAACATCTCACCGAGGGCAAATAGAGAAAGAGCCAGACGCTGGACCAAAAAAAAAGGAGCTTACGGGAAACGCGTCTGCTTGTGTAACGTACGCAAGTGGGTGAAGTCAGGATGCGTGCGTGAAAGCTCGACGTGTTCAATCCATGAATTATTACAAAACGACATGCGAAAATGGGACAGGAATAATTCCCACCAAAATGGAACTAGAAATTCACTGTACGTCACCGTATGTCATAATATAAAGAAACAAGGTATAAAGAGACATAACGAACTATAGAGTACACACAGAACAGGTGAACACAATAGGGTAACAACCAGTGACCGGAGAGTGCCATGGACAGGACTAGATCCTAAACAAAGGCACACAGCAGAACAAACAAAAGCACATGTAGGACGAAGAGCAAGTGCAAACACCACACGGAGCTGCGCCGCATGCTGAGAGGGGGAATTCGTGACACGGGCAGAGCTGGCTCATAAATAAATGAGACAGATATGACGAAAACAGGGTGCAAAACGCTAGTTCATCTTGGCGTATGTGGATCTGTTGGGCGGCTGACATCGTATAAGGTACACACGCTCAAGGAATGGCGAACAGGAAAACGTGACAGACATGTACACAAAACCTACATAAAGCTGAAACGCTCATCATTAGCATTATTACACCGCATTTGAATCTTTTCCATTCCATTCGTCGTTAATGATCCTAGACTGGAATCAGCATTTTCCCCCTTTCCACTAAACCCACAAACAGCAGCCATCCATTACGCACAGGCGACCAGAAGCTGGTTGCTCTCGGTTTCATTTAATTAGCCACTGTATGTTGATGCGAGCAGTTAACAGCTCCCTACTGCTGTGCGATTACGTCAGACGGCAAAGTGGACTGGGTTTCCGGTGCCATTTCAGACCCTTTAATCTGTGCTCGCCAACATTTGCTCTCGTCCGTTCATTTTCGCACCTTCCTCTGCATCTCGGCATATATTCTGCAGGCTTCCTCTTTCACTCTCTCTCTCTCTTTCTCGCACTGTGTCCTAATCCATATGTCACATCCTTATGTCTTTCATTATTGGAAAAATAGAGAAATCCATTGAAGAGGAGATCCATTGAATCACCTCTAGTGTTCTGTGGTGAAGCTACAATTAAGGAAGTGATGAGTGGGAGAAGAGAGAGATTGAAAGTAAAAGGAATAAAGTGCAAGTTTCACTGTAGCTTGAAGCCTCCGGGCTTTTTGAGCGAGCACCAAGCCTCCTTGATGTAACGCCAGGCATTAATACACAGCAGGAAACCCATTGCTCATGCATCGCAGTTACAAAGAAGCAGTGCACCGATGTACCTTTAGAGAACCTCCAGGAAAAGACGAAGAAAGAGAGACTGAGAGATAACTAGAGATGTGTAGAAGGACAAAGAAGACCTGGACCTGGTAGATTCACACATTAATTGTACCAAGATGGTGCACACGTGTGCAACATGTGGAACCTCAAGGTTCCGCTCACATGTTCTGGTGCACATCATAAAGAAAACAAGGCTCATCAAAGTCTCCCACTGGACTCCAAAAGAGACACGCTGTCTCTGAAGGCTTGAAAACAAAGTCAAATGTCAAACAGGACACTTCTGCTTTACTGTTTCCTTCAGTGTTTTGTTTTATCTGTTTCTCGAAATTGCTTCATAAAACTGATAAATGGCCTTTTTTTCCCCCGGGCTGCCCCGTGGTGACAGCTCCAGCACCTTGAGGTTGTGTAGAAAACACATAAATGGCTACAAAAACAAAACCTCAGGACTCCCTGCAGCATCAAGATGTGAATTCCAAACCTAGAAAGGCCCCGAAGGTCGGAGGTCGAGGTCACACCTTGGCTAAAACTCATGCCAGTGTCTTTCAGAATGTTTACCGTGAGAAACCCTAAACCTTACACCAAAGACTGTCAAGCATATGCCCGTGGCATAATTACTGGCCTCTTTGAAATGCAGAATTCGAAGATGTTTCGTTGTTTTGGGAGCGCACGAATTGCTGTGAAATTCAATATTGATTTGCGCCCATTCGAACTGCACAGCAAGCTGTCGTAAAACAACACCAGCTTGGATTGTGGGAGTCTTCCTGTCGGTGCGAAGATGACGACTGTGCGGGTGAGTAAAGAGCCGCTGTTACACAACCGGGTCCCTCCGCTGCCGCAGACAGTAAATAAACGAAGATCGAGCACTGATCCCAACCATGATCCAGGCTCATCTTACATCTCTCATCTGGGGATGGAAGCGCCTACACACTTGATGGCATAAACGAAGATCTGTTTGAGTCAGTGTGAGAAATGTGAAGCGAGGGCTTGCGCAACAGTCCTGAAGGGCATTAATGATTATGTGGAAGGAAAAAAAAAACTAGAGTGGGGGAAGAGACAGATATTGAGACAGATACTCTTTCTATACTGTGCATACCCATTACACGACCAAAACCCTCACCGAACCAAAAAGGGTGCATGAAAAAATGAATTAAAGCTAACGGAAATCTTTCGCACATTTGTTGGTGCCATGGGGAATTAACATTTCCAATTAACCACCTAATAAGCATGTGGAGTTATAACCAGAATTATTACTTTTAACTGTCTGAGAGCATATTTTACCATCCAAAGTGACACCCTTCAGCAGTTACACACAGCATAAAGGCATAATCACTGAAAATTATTACGTACAAGTTTAAAAAACAGGGAAACACGTTTTAATATTTTTCATTTTGCCTGTACTTGCTCAAAGCCATTTTTCTCAGCATTAGCATTGTTGCACACTCTTATTTCATTTCAAACCTGATAATTTTTGAAGAAAAAAAAGTCCCTATTACTTTCTAGACTAATTTTCGGAACCCTCGGCACTGATCACATGTCTTCACAGTCATTAAAATAACTCGAGCTGTTCCTCTGAGTCAAAATAATAACAAATTGGCTTTGAGAAAGTCTGCACACAGTCCAAAGACACAGCAGTAATCCTAGCATTAGCCTTACTTTAGGTAGGGCCTACTTAGCTTCTGCTTCCATGGCGTGGAAGAACTTTGGCAAAATGGAGAACTTTATTTCTCATTCTGCCTTCAGTGCGGTTTCTCTTTGTTTATTAGGAGGAAACTGTGGGGGTTATTGTGTTAACTAGCATTAGCAAGTAATCTTCAGCGGAACTGAAGCGGGTTTTTACGTTTTATTTTTGGAAATTCCTAATAAACTGTCCTGTAAAGCTAATATTTTAACCAGTTTTTATCTTTGAATGCCTAGCACAATCTTGTTGCTAATCACTTGTCGGTGGTCAAACAAGTCAGAGCTGTTAGAAAGCCCAAAATCTGATATGTGGGAATTAGGCTTAATCCTATATGATCTAAATGTAGCATAGGACCAAATAGTACATTATTTCTGTTTAGCTAATTTATGCACATCATCTGGGTGGCAACGCGTTAGCATTGTCGCATCACAGCTCCATGATCCCTGGGTCAGTACTGAACTCTGGTTTCACATGTTCTTCACATGTCCACTTGGGTTTCTAATGGGTTCTCCAGTTTCCTCACACCTCCACATGATAGTAGGCAGTCTGACTATATAAAATGCCCCCCGATATCTCTTCCAGGGTGTATTCCCACCTCATACCCGGAGTTTCTGGGATATGCTTTGCAACCTTGACCAGATAAAGATCAAATGAATTGCTAGACTTGTTGTGGTGGTGCTGAAACAAAGCCCTTCCCTTGACACCCTGGAGTGTCACTTGTTCCTGGTTCCAGACCAGCAGCATTTTGGTTTCTAGCTCTTCTTCAGCTCAGATTCATTTATTTGGTCCTGCGTTTTGTCTGCACCGAGCACAGTAGTGGTATCACCTTTACAGTTAGGGTGAGAAATGCACGTGTCCATCGCCCTGCTAACAATCTTCTCTTCAGGATCGCAGCCTGACTATGTGCCAGACAACACCTGCACTAGGTGGAGAAGCTTTAATTTTAGACATTCCTGGTTGTGTGAATTTTGAGCAAAAAAAAAAAAAAACAGAAACAAAACATGTGCTTCTTTAGTCCTGTACAGGAAGGACACATTGTCTGGGTTTTATGTCATAACTCCGTACACCATTCTAGTGGTGAGGATAAAGGAGAAATGAAGAAACAGCGTTTGGCAATGTTTTCTCATATGATGCAATATAGGCTGTGATCTATATCCTCAAACTGAAGGGCTAGACACCAATCCTCATCAGTCATACACACACACACAGCCCTCCTGGTGTGAACTGGACATGAGATTGCAACCGAGGTCTCTGGATTTATGAGGCACAGACATGAGATCTATTGCAATCCGCCAGACCTGTGATTTACAGAGTGGAAGGTAACTGCTCTGACCCAGAACCGGAGACATGAGTGAATTAAACTGACGGCCTTTCTGCTCGGGAGTGTCTTCTCAGGTCTGGGCGGTAAATAGAAAGGAGACGGTGAATGGGATTAGGAATAACCATCAATCATTTTGTAACGCAATAGCACAAATAGCGCTTAGCGGAGACAGAAGACCCACACAGCCGAGCTGTCATCATCATCTGGACGCTTTAACCGACTCTAGGGAAATCAAAGGGCCGCGACTCTGTAAACGCGCTACACGTTCTCATGAGGCTGTGACCTGAAAACATCACGCCTACACGCTCAGCCCCAGGAATGCGCCGTCTCCGCCGCATCTCCACAAGACTATTTATCACAGGAATAAACTGGCTCCATAAAAACTCTCACAGGAACATACAGTGCTAGACGTGAAGGAAAGGATCAGCAGTTTTTGAGCGGACAATTAAAAAGCCACAGGCCCTTTATACCAAACCAAGGAATTTCCTCTGCTCCAGAAAGCCAGTCAGCTCTGCTGTCTTACAGGTATTTGTTCTGTGCGTTGAACACAACAAAGGAGGCCTAATTAGTAATATTAGGTGATTTGGGGACGTTTGCAGAGAAATCCGGTGAGGCTCGGGGCTACGGTGCAGTTTCAAATGAGAAATCAGACCAAAACACGGAAGTGCTAAGTCATCTAAAGCCTATATACATATATACATATACCCCTTCCTCTGTCTTCCTCCTCTTTTTTCATTCTCTCACTCTCTCATGTGTTGTGTTTCCAATTATATCAGCTCTCCCAAACAGGAAAAGGATTTTTTTTTCTCTGTGTCAGCAACATAGCCCATATCTGACTTCCAGATTAAAGAAGTCACGGCTAACCCTAACCCTTCCACGCGACTTTGATTTGATCTCATTGTATGCATAAAAGCTTAATAAACAGCTGAAATAATTGAAATATAATACATCGTTTCTCTGTCAAGTCTGTCAAGGTACAACGTGACTGGTTACAAAGGAGGAATTCGTGATTTATTGAAAACATGAAAAGAAAACCGAAAAGTTGAAACGATACCCTTGGGCAGCAGTTCTCTCCCTTTTGGGTAAAGGGTAGCCTTTCATCCTGATCGAGGATCAGCTTTAGTTGGACAAATCTGACCTTCAGTTTAGAGATTGGTTTTCATGATTTATTAAAAACACAGACATGGAGTGTGTTCCATGTACCAAGTTCACTCCAGTTCAACAAATCTAGCCAAAAGCTACCTTAAGTAGGGGGGAAAAAAAAACGATCCCAAAAGTGATCAATCCACCAAGACGTGCTTGCTGTCTAAGTGCTTGGATAGATAACAAGTAATGGAAGTTTATCTGACCCTAAAATCGTTTCTGTATCTGCATCCAACTGCACCTAGAGCTTAAGTAACGTGTGTCACCCAGATTTGGTGTGTAACAATATGGAGGACACGCTCAACACATAAATTTGGTGTTATTCTATCCTCTAGGCTCAATCTTCCAAAGTTGGGAGAAATAATTATAATAGAAAGCTGGAAATAGTTCCACTTTGAACCTAAACTGATCCTATCATTCATTCCTCTCTGGTAAACGTTTTATCCAGTTGGATTCAGAAGCCTTTCTCTGGAACACTGGGTTTGTGAGGTAGGAATACATCCCGGATGAGCCACCAATCCACTGAAGAGCAATACCCACATACATAGATTCACCCCTGGGAGCAGTTTAGCAATCCACACCCTGACATATTTTGGAAGGTCGGAAAGAAACCGGAGAACCCAGATGAAACCCACACGGACACGGAGAGAATACGGGAAACTCCACACAAGCAGTAATCTAAGCTCGGGACTGGACCGGGGGAACCTGGAACTGTCTACATGAAAAAAGGGAGTTATGATTTATGGCTTATATTTATAAAAAAAAAGCTTTTAGCTAAGATAAGTTGTTACGCAGCTAGACATTTATAGGTATAGCTTTGTAATCTAAATGCAAAACATCAGGCATCGAACACGGCACAGCTAGAAATGTTTGGGTTTTCTTCTGAGATATTCCTTTCCTCCTTTAAACCTGAAGTCTGAGGAACACTGCATATAACTAATGCTACATCAGCATACGAGGGAAGCATGTGGAACACATCAGGCAGATGCGAGGCGAAACACTGCACGGAAAGAAATTAGGCTTTTCAGGGGTTAAATTTCAGCCAAGCAACATGGTTTCACAATAAAGTACCCCGGAGACATGCTTGCCTCGCAGGAAATGATGGACCATTATTCTATTTGGATGAGAACATACCATATGCATATATATATATGTGTGTGTGTGTGTGCGTGTGTGTGTGCGCGTATTATATTTACATTTCACGGCTTTAATAGAGGTAACTGTGAAGAACTGAACATATCACTTTTCCACATAGTCTCCATGCAACATGATGCATTTGTCGTATCGTTCAACTAGCTTCTGGATTCACACAGAGAAGAGGTTTTTGACGCCCCCCACCCCCACCCCCCGAATCCAGGTGAGCCCCACTTCCTTTACTTCATCATCAGAGGTGAATCGGTGACTGCGCACAGGGCCGGATTATCCATATAGGCCCGGGGGAGGCGACACCACATGATGCAAACTTTAAAAATATTTTTCGTACGTCTTTATGTCATTCACTAGAAATTGTTAAATTAATTGCCGCTGCCGTGAAGTTTAGTGCACTACCAGTGAGGTATAGTGCCCAGGGGCACCACATTGTCTCCTTCAGTGAACCGAAGATGTGATAATGGCTCGGCACCAGATCCAGACTGTAAGGAAGACGTGTACGACGTTGGCACCCGAGCCATTGCACCGTCTCTACTGTCTCTGCTGCTGTATGAGGACGTGCATTGTCAAGGTGCAGCAAGACTGTTCTGAACAGCGTTCCTCTTCTTTTGCTGCGAATTGCAGGTTTAAGTTCATTTCGCAGCGATGCACAGGAATTTGCACTGTTCACTGTTTGCTCATGGGCTTGGAAATGTGCCAGAATAGGCCCCTTCATGTCCCACAAGAACGGTAACATGATTTTCTTGGGCGAAGTGCACAGTCGAACTGTCCAACAGGTCATGTATGTGTAAATATGTTACTTTTCGCTAGCTTCCCTTTGTTCTTGTTTATTGAATAATTAAAACAATGTGTGTTGTGTTTGTGTGTGTGTGTGTGTGAATCATTTTTATTAAGGACGCATGTGTGTGCATTGCGGCAACCAAGGAAGCTAAGCTCTGATGACTCACCATGTGGTAGTTGACGATTTCCTGAAGGCTCTCTCCACATTTCTCCAGAAACTCCTGCAAAACACACACAAATAGACGCACGATGTTATACACCCTGAAATTACAACCTGTCCGGACGAGCCAATTTGGATCATTCTATTAGTGAACTGGACAGAGTCGATTATATGCGTTTGTTTTACAGCTGTTCTGTTCTTGGGACCATTGTGCCCGAATGCATAACTTACAGAGATCATTTCCTCCTTGCAGTGGTGTGACAGGTCTCGAATGCCATTAATAAGGAGTTTATTAGCATTGGTGTATGCCCGGCCGGCCTCGATCATCCCGCTGCACAGCTTCACCAGCTGATGGAGAGAAACCGACAGAGAGAGAGAGAGAGAGAGTGAGAGATGTCTTATGGCACAAGGTGTAATGTTGACATGGTAGAGGAGAAGGAGAATTAGGGTTGAGACTAAAATTATAGCATTCCTAAATGTGTTTGCTCCTGGACAAACCCCGCAATTATCACCTCCCAGCATGTGCAAGCGCTTGCATAAACACAAACCAGTCAAAGCTGATTAGGTGATAGCCTGCAGTGTGGGTTAACACTCACACACGCACACAGCAGGAAGGGGCTGTTCACACAGACACACTCACACACAGGTTATGGCAACGGCACAAGGCGGCCAATTGAATTGTACTGTCGTAAAAATGAGTTTATTAGATGTCGTGGATTACGTTACTTTTAGTCCATGTTTTCAACGTTTTGTTGTTTGTATGCTTTTTTAGCAAATAAATAACTTACTTATTATTTAGGATTTTTGGAGTCACTATTTTGTAACAGCCAGATTTCCTCTATTTATTTATTCACTCACTCATTTTCTGCTGCTTAATCCTGTTCAGGGTCGCGGGGGGGAACCTGGAGCCAATCCCAGCTGACTTTTGGTGAGAGGCGGGGTACACCCTGAGCAGGTCACCAATCCACCTCTACCTTTAGAGTAGCCAATTTGCCAAACCCCTCTGTGCATGTCTTTGGACTGTGGGAGGAAACCGGTGTACCCGGAGGAAACCCACGCGGACATGGGGAGAACATGCAAACTCCACATAGAAAGGCGCCCAGGTCGACCCTGGGGATCGAACGCAGGACCTTCTTGCTGTGAGGCGCCAGTGCTGACCACCTCACCACACCACCGTGCCGCACCTATTCATTTATTTATTACATTTTTTATTATGAAGGAGAAATCTATTGTAACATTATATCTGCTAAAATGTCACTTCTAAGAGGACTGAACCTGATTTACAGATGTTCCACAACCTTAACTGTACCTATAACCAGCTAAAAGTGCTAAAACAAAAATAGATCATGCTTTAATGATAAAAAAAAAAACCCTGTTAAAATAAAGCACTGACAAACTGCTGTGGTATCAGAGGAATAAAACACTCCAGAATGCGCTGTGATTGGAAAATATTCAACTTCGGCGTTGCTAACTGTAACTCTGCTTCGCCTCGGGCCGTCACACACCACCCTGTCACTGATTAGTTTCCCATCCTGTCATTTTTTTTTACGCGTTCCACATATTCATTCCTGTTCAGTTATCGTTCAGCCTGAGAACGCATACTAGGGTGTATGAAGAAAGATGATCGTATGAGTCAGTGTGATGGAGCACTGAAGGGTTTTTTTAATCATTCATATCCATAAAGGGTTTTTTTTTTTATCGTTCTTTTGAAACGGGAGTTCCACTTGGTTCCACCTGTTTAATCAATTTGATTATGGTTGTAGAAATGAATCATGGGCTATACCATGTGTGCAATTTGGAATAACAACCATGCGACCTGTTTATTGTGATTGAAATGAGTGCGTCTATTTTCTCAGCGTTTTCATCACCACTTTGATTAGTTCACAGCATCCTGATGCGATTATTTTGCCCATAAATCTTTCTTACCAAGGACGATCCGAGGCAAAACCAATTACACTGATGTGCCTGCCTACGATCTCTATACAGTCACCTTCATATATCCCTGTAAATTAATAACACGGACGCAGGATAGTGGGCAGCTCTCGGTGCTTGCGTTTGTCTCTTTGCAATACAAAGAAAACCCAAACTTGCAGCCACTGCAGAGTCACTCTAATCACGTTAGGGGGAAACTGGAGCGTATATGACATGGCACACATGTATGTGCGCTTGCTGATGTGTCAGTGTGCAGTAGGAGACCTCTGAAGAAGCAGAGAGAAGGAAGGAATGGGAAAAAACCAGCGACATCTTTCGATTCGTAGCACGTGCGTGGCTTCAGATTAGGCATAAGGTCAATTAGCTATCGATTTGTGTACTCGGGATTTACCCTGTAGAAAGCGCTCTGCAACGAAGACCCGAAGCCCACTGCTGCTCCTACCCCGTCTCTCTCTCAAGATCCTTGATAAGCTGCACCAATCTGAGCTAGGATTTAAGTCCTGCACGACTCTGTTCCTTTACAAATCCGATATTATCACACACAGCCATGCCTTTCATTTCCTCACGCTTGAAAAAGCTCCGATCCGATACATTTTCAGCTAAATGAATGAAATCAGGTTTTTTTCCACGGTGTATTAATAGCATTAGCTCGGATGGTCGCTCGGATCTCACGTGCCTTGTCGAGTTTGGCCTCGATGTCGACCACATCTGTCTCCACCTCGTCGATGTTCGCTCTGGAAAGACAAAAAAGAAAGCGCACACATTCTTGTCAGGCGTCATCATGATATCGAAAAACATCTGGAGCCCCATGAGGCCTCGCTTAATTCACCGTGACCACAGTTTAGCAGTGAAAATGTTCACATAATAGCAAATAATGATGAGTCATATTAAGACTCATATTAAGCCATGTGGTTTGCTTGAGAGAAGAAGAGAAGACAAGCGAGGATGAGAAGAGAAGAGTTCAATGTATATAAACCTCGTATCTCCTTCTATACGGTTCCTGTACAGATCACGTGGTATAATTAGTCCTTTACAGCTATGAGAATTAGACCCAGTGGTGCTATGCATGAAATATAATGCATCACTTCACAAATACAACACATTTACAGCTGCTCATTCGCTCCATTCATAGTGACCTCCGAGCACATGACACTCAGCACTCTGGATAACACTACACAAACTGTTGTTACTAAATAATAAAAAAAAAAAAAGCTCAGCTCAGATTCCATGTCGTGCATCTGACTGCCAGGCTGAATCAATGAATTCCTCATTCAGCTTTCAGTAGCTACCAATCACAAAACTTCACCACATGAGCAAAGCACGTCGTTTCCCTCTGTAAGCGTGCGGTTAAACGTAATTAATATCAGTCGATGTTGAGTGCACTTGGAGCTCAGGATAACGCTCTGGAGGTGCTGCTGACATTTGGCTGCTAAGTGCTCGACTGGATGTTGTGGTTTTTGGGGTTGTAAAGCATCTTGTCTCAATTGAAAGTTGGTGAAGAGTTGTCCAAGAATTAATAGATTGGAATGTTTTTGTGATTAGATCAGGACATATGTACATCACAGCTAAAGGAAGCTATAGGAAACCTGATGCAAGCATGGGAAAGTCAACACAATGGGATGACCGGGCCAACGTTGGTACAACGGACTGAAAGTATTTCAAAGTCCGTTGGCCCTGGTGGTGTAACATTGGCTCAATGGATAAAATTATATCAACACAGGGTTGACAACGGAATGAATGATGTTTGCCCAAATGTAAGTTTGTGCCTGGAGTTGGACTAACACAAAATATAGACGCACTGCTGTTACAAAAGTTGCCAAGACCTTACAACACCAAGAACAGGAGTACAATGGACCCTCGACTCACAAACTTAATTCGTTCCGAGACCCGATTTGTTCGCGACCCGAATCCATTTTTCCCATTGAAATGAATGTAAATACAATGAATGTGTTTCAGCCCTCAAAAACATGTTTTTAAAGTGTATTATG
>JAQLOM010000016.1:12356164-12373340 GCA_030068315.1 Chrysichthys thysi
AATTAAGGTGATTTTAATTTTATTCTATGTTTTATTGCCACATAAACCCATAATACACTTTAAAAACATGTTTTGGGGCCGAAACACATTCATTGTATTTACATTCATTTCAGTGGGAAAAATCGATCCGGGTTGCGAACAAATCAGAGTCTCGGAACGAGTCAAGTTTGTGAGTCGAGGTCCCACTGTACTCTCATTCACACTCCCTTGCTTTTTCTTGCACTAAACGATAAGTATAATCTTCCTTTTTTTCTTTAAATTTGAGTACATAAACTTGTTCGCCAGCACCAGCAAACACTGATTTCATTTCTCTCTTCCGTCTTTATTTCTTCCCCTCTGTCGTCCTTGCACTGCTTCGTTATGGATTCACACTGGCACTTCACACGCTCTAGAGGTCCGACCGTCTCGCGCTACCGTATCGGCCCAACATGGCGGCTCAGTAGCGGTGGACCGGCTCCCTATGTACATATAAAGGCCTCATTCACAGCTTAAGAAAACACATCGACACTGAATTTATAAACTGATGAAAACATACGTATGAATGACATATTCTATTTCTGCAAGTAGAACCCACTCATGTTGTTCATAGTGGACCTTTAAGTTCAAGAGAGAGAAATAAAAGAGAGTAAAGAAGGCATGAGTGTTTATAGCTGCTATAACATAAGTGATCATGTACGTATACGGGATATTCCACGACATTAAACGTAACTGTACACGCATACAAAGTATGATGTTTTGGGCAGTAAAAGGGTTTTTTGGGATTTGCTGTGGAATAAAACACATCTGGACGTCCCGCTAGTTATTCCGCGCACATTACGAGGCACTGTTGATTCTGTCTTGTTGAGGGTTTTTTTTGTCGGCGGATTCAAGTCATATTATAAATGTCCTGCGGTGTGTGAGCATGGATGCAAATTAACGCCGACGTTCCACATTTTACTCTCATGATTAGTGCAAAAAACACATACGTGTGTAACGTAAGAGGGAAAAAAGTCACGTCCGTTCAATTCGGTGTTATTTATTATAGTGAGCGTTTAACCATCGACATTGGCACGAAGCAGCTATGTAAAACATTAACGCTTTCATTTGCAGCTGGGTGCCAAAGGTTATACTGATCTCCTTGTTTTGTTTTCATCTGTGGTTTTTTTTTTTTTTTTTTACATCACACCCAGGCACATCCACACAATAAAAGGTACGAGTACAATAATGGACCAGTCACCTGACTTTTTGCTTTGCTTTGTGTTGTTTGCAGAGACATCCAGTTTTGGGAGCTCACGTTTAAAAGTAGGTCCTTTTTATACAAACAAGTGAGTATTGTTCTGGGGTTTTTTTGTGTGTGTGTGTGCACGTGAGAGAGAAGCAAACATGTATGTTGTGCGCCTCCTTGTGTTGAGAATGAAAAACTGCAACAATTTGATATAGAATCCATAATTGTAATTTAGAGCAGTTACATAAGCGACCTCCGGTCCCTGCAAATCTGCGAGTGAACGTATCCAGAAAACGACTTCTGGTGCAATAAAGTCAGATCAACGGGGGAAGGAGGAGCTTCGTGAATTCTGAATGATCTAAATGAACGGATTTTAGCGCAAAACCTGGTCACCTCTGGCAGAAAGTTACAGCCCCGTTTTGAATAAGTCGATGATTTCGAACACATCCGGATCACAACGGCAATCAGCGTTTCGTAATGGTTGGCGGTCAGTCTCAGGATTTCAGTCATGAGAACCCCTGGTCTAAACCGAACAAGGGAGACGACATGCACAGAAACCTAAGAATAGGATAAAAGGGAAGCTTAAAATATTCTGTATGGAGGAGTGGACCAAGATATCCTTCTCCAACTGTTACAGGAAAAGCCTCGGCGCTGTTTTTCTCTCCAGCCGAGGCTTCACCGTATATCAGGAGGGTGGCAGGATTTTCACATCAGCACTTTGAGACAGTAAAAAAACAAAACAAAACGAACAAATCAGTCATTTAGAAAACAACGCATTAAAATAAGATCACCCGGCCTTCTTATATGTTGAAGCAGACGCTTTCACTCCCTTGCAAGTTGTACATTTTCGGTGCTAATGATTCGTTCGTGCGTTCTGTGAAAGTTAATCAGAGACTGTTTTTATTGGCTCAGGTGCGGAGGATGGTCGGGGCCTTGGTTGCGGTTGGCCGGGGTAAACTG
Source organism: Chrysichthys thysi (assembly GCA_030068315.1). NCBI lineage: Eukaryota > Metazoa > Chordata > Actinopteri > Siluriformes > Claroteidae > Chrysichthys > Chrysichthys thysi. The sequence goes on from JAQLOM010000016.1 coordinate 12,358,329, forward strand.
TCCGTCAGTCAGGTCCAGGACCTGTTGGACACCAGGGACTCCATGGCCTACCCTCAAAACATGACAGCTCCACCCCGCGGGCTCTTTCTGACCAACGTGGAGTACAGCGAGTCGGGTAAAGACTTCATTTCCCTCCTGCGGATTATAATTTTTGCTTTAACACAAGATAAAATCCTCAGTGTTTCCCTGTGCTGTTCCTGTCCAGATCTGAAGCCTTCCAGAGGGGATATCTGACCAATTAGAAACGAGAAAGCTACACACATGGTTACGTGTAAATACATGTGTATAGAGTAAATAAATGTTCTAATTAATTAACGTTCATGGAAGGAGTCTCCAGTGTCAGTACTTTCTAACAGGTAAAGCCGTCCTTTGAATCCTTTCAAGAGTCATGTCTTTTCCGTTATTAACTTCGAGACCATGAAGGAACGGCTGTTTGTAGCTACTATAATACACGCAAGCTTACGTTCCATAGTATTAAACATCACAGGGCCCCTGCGAGATTGATTTCTCCACAATCATGATAAACAAGTAGAATGATCCAGAACTGATAGTCTTTAAAAAAAAGAAAAGAAAATGAGGATTTTCCACCATGTCAGGTTTAAGGAGAGTAGGGATGGGTGTGATATTACAAAGCGTGAAGTCGGGAACTGCGCTGTTGGCAGGGGCAAGCGCAGGAAACTCAAAACGCACAAAGGATTGCAGGCCTCATAATATAATATATATAATTATTGAATAGATCATTAAATCATCATATGGCATAAGCCTGACTGTAACTAATTGGATAAATAGTATGACGTTTCAGTTTTTAATAATAAAAAAAAAAATTAGCATTGAAAAATTGTTGGAACTCATCCTATACAAGTGCACACAGTTGGGTATTTTTCTTTTTCTAAATATATACATATATCTAAAACATGAAACCACTTAGCAATAATTTCTTGAGTTTTATTCGAACATTACATCATCATATAGACACAATTCTGTATGTCTGTATTTCTAAGACAGGAAGCATTCAGCACACCGCAGCCTTATACACAGGAGTCTATAATACATTCAGGACATCCAGTCTCACACCTACGTTATGTGTCTTATAAGAGTTGGGAGCATTGCATATTGTTTATGTCGTCCTCGGGAGCTTGAGGGCGCCGTGATCGTTCAGAGTGCTGATTATTTATTTCGTTTGAAAGAGAAGAAACGCTCACGCATCACCGCGGTCGATCGGAGGAACATCCCAAACGTACGGGCCACACGAGGAAGCCCCTGAGCGCGTTCTTGTCGTGGCATCTCGGCACGCGAGTTGTTTGCGTTTCGAGTCCATTCGCGTGCTAGGCAGCTTGTGTAAACACCCTTCTAATCAAGGAGGACACGGGAAAGGTTTAAACCCTGAAGTTGAGCAGGAATGTGGTTTGTAGGCAGCCTTTCTTTCTAATTTTTATCAAAGATGATGCGTGACGATTTGAGACACAAGGCAGAGGTGCCAACGTTTTCGGTTTAAGCCGCAGTGTTTATGATGCAGCGATACAGGGGACTTGTGTAAATTAGGCTTTTATGCTTTCACAGTTAAAGCAGCAGACACACCAAATGCAAATGTAATTCATCCAGCAGGGGGGGAAAAAGCAGCGTTCACTGAAGGGGAAAGGACAAGGGAGGTTAAAAACAACACATTTGCTTCGGTCACTCTGACTTTCGGCCAACTTTTTTCTAGGTGGGCTTTCACCTCAGACTCAGTCTTGTGAGCCAGGCATCTTTAACGTGTAAAGACTACGAACTCGTTGGCTGAAAGAAAGAGGGGAAGAAAAAAAAAAAATCAGAGTACCAGACTTTTGCATCCGTCTGGCATTTTTCTTACTCTCGTGAGACACGTTTTGAGATTAAAAAGATTTGGGGGTTTCTCTTCTCTTTGCTTGTTGTCAGTAATGCTGGCACCTCTGCTAAAGGATGGTTTGATAAATGTCTTCTTTTGAGGGAGGAGAAGGGGGGGAAAAAAAAAAGTTGTTAAAATGAACAACTTGGTGACACTTGCGCAGTGAATGCTTCACACAGTCAGTTGCATAATGACTTGTTCCTTCAAGCACTTCTGTAAATGAATAAAATATCCTTTAAGACGCAGTCTCTTGTCTTGATAGTGATACAAAATGTTTCACAATGTAACGATTTCCTATAATGACTATCCTCAAGGGGCAAAGAGCCAAAGGAGGATGTGTTCATAGGCTGAGAGCACCCATAAATTTAACCAGTGCGCTTCAACCCAGCCGTGTACGTGACCCAAGTCATTTCATTCGTACATAATCGCCTTGACCTCACACAGCTCCACCCCAATAACACCTTTAATCATCACGAGTTACCCTTTGATTTCCAGTCAAAGTAGACATACTGATCGTCTTTTCACTCTTTGTACTTCTTTCGTAAAAACCAATATTGCTTCCTATGTACAATTCTTAAAAATACACAATAGTGCGAGTTCCATTTTTAAATTTTAAATTTAAGGTGTACTGGTACAATCAGTACAGGCACAAGACTTTGGCTAATCCTAAACTTAAATCTGTACACCTTTAACTTTGGCAACTTTATTAAGTTAAGTAAGCAAAGCCAAGGATAGCTAGCGTTCCCATGAGCACTGATGTACCAAAATCAACAAATACGATAATCATCCCCTCGAAACACCCAAAGACAACTCATACCTCGTTAGGAGGCCAGCTTGATCAGATGTGAAGTATGCTTAAAATATATATTAAACCCAAGTTGCACAGGAGAATTGTGAAAATTCCCGACGAGCATAATACACGAACAGCAGTGTTGACTAAAATTTCAGATTTTACCATGTAAACATCCCATATTCTCGCCGAACTGATCAAGGCCCTCTCGCTGTTCAGGTCAAACAACCTAGCGACCTTATTTACTCAAATGACCCCAAAAAAATAAAAAGACATTGGGATTTTATTCAGAAGTACAAAGAGTGAAAGTGTGGTAAATGTTTAAAACCTATAAAGAGAAAATCTAAAATAAGACGTTTCCACATCCTCTAAACGGACAAAAAATGTCCACCGTGGCGTAGTTCTACTCCCAGTCTAAGGAATAAAACCACTACTGAAGAAGTACGTCCGTCTCCTCAGTTCGCGATTTTCTCGATTTCATCCAAATCGTCCGTGTCCAGTTTTTCGATCTTCTTATCTGTGTGGGGGGGAAAGGGGGTTGGAATTTATTAGCCTTTCTGGGGGGTGGGGAATAAAACATTGCAGGATTTTTTTATATATCCATCTCCTGGTTTAGTAAAAACTGTTTTGTCTCTTGTGGGCATGGCCTGTGTGACACTACCATACATCCAAAAAAAAAAAAAAAAAAAAAACAACGTTCCCAACATCAACTTGTGTAGTAGGATTAAAGACCTGCCACTTTATTAGTGCTAGTGCGAACACAGGTTTTCAAAGTGACTCAAATGACCGTTTTAACTCTTTCGGTGCTGAAAATTTTTTTTACTTTGCCCCTAGTGCTGAATATTTTGTGCGTAAACTCGGGCCGTCGCTTTGACTTTGCGGCAGTAGAAACTGTTCAGGTGCTGTTCTCTTTACAGAACGAGTAGAAGCTTGACGAGTTTTTCCCCTTGTAGACGGTCCTGCAGTTTCAGTTTCAAGATTGCTAGAAGCCCTTGCAGTTTCGGTTTCACTCTCGCCGTCCATCTCCGCATCATTTTTAAATTTAGGTTCAAGTAGAAAGGCCCAACCAGGGACAGGAGTTGAGAATTAGCATTAGCTATACACTCTATTTGCGTAAATAAACTAATAAATAAAAAAATAAATCAAAATCATTGTGAGACAGCTCAGATATCTCATCCAGCACCAATTTCAGAACCTCCTCCTTGCTACACTTTCCTTTCCGCGGCATTTTTACTGCATATCGTAACACAGCTTGTCAACAACGTGCTCCAGATGTTACTGACACACAACAGGAACAGTATATTACTAAAAGTTACCTCGAGTGTCGCCTCCTAGTGAGTACAATTGAACTATTTAATTTTGTCAACGTATATGCATGGCCGTAGCACCAAACCAACATGTCGACTTTAGTCGATTCCCGCGCCGAAAGGGTTAAAAGGACAAAACATCAAATATCGCCTCATTTCCACATTACTGTGGGAAATATTTAAAAAAATAAAATAACCACACAAATAAGTCACAGCATTTAGTACAGGGTTCATCAGGCTGAACTTACTGAAGTGATCCTGAATGCGGTTGAGAACGTTCATGCTAAACCTGCTGTCCACCATGTTGATTGCCAGCCCTCTCTTGCCGAACCTCCCCGTGCGCCCGATCCGGTGCAGGTACGTCTCGTTGTCAGGGTTTCCGTCCTTGTCCACGGGTAAATCGAAATTAATAACCACAGACACCTGCTCCACGTCGATACCTATAATCCAGAAGGATGAGAATAAGGCTGAATAAGCACTGCCTCTATTGTTTATTACCTTAGTGCACATTCAAAAACTCTGAGGAAAGCATGGAGCACCTTACCACCAACTCAGGAGTAATGAGGAAACAAAAACAAAAAGGCCACACAAAGAGCTTCACAGGGTGTTAATCTGACATTTTGATGGATGTAATGCAACTAGCAAGAACTTCAGCGGCACCGTCACCACGCACACCATCCATGTTGTCCAACTTCAGATCAACTTTCTCTGACCCCCCACCAGAATCCTCCACCACACCAGAGACCAGCTTAAAGCTCCAGTTACACATCATGTCTTGCCTACAAAGATCCACATCAGCAACCGAATGGTGATGTGGCTACATAATTGAGATTTTGACTGCGTCATGGTGGTGCCTCACATTTCCACTATCGTCTTAGACTCTGAACAGCTGAGACATCTGGTTTGAACTTGAACAGGACACATCTGCGCAACGATCTAAACATGCTGTTCATACAAATCCATGATGCTGAATAAACTACCAAAATCTCTATTTGTTTAAAAACTAAAAACACACACAGTGATCCCCCACTACGTCGCGGTTCACATTTTGCATCCCCGGCTATTCGTGGATCACTACTTAGAAGTGTTCAAGAGTGTGTAGGAGGATCATTTGGGGCTTAAACTATTTTTTTTTTTTTTTTTTTTTTTACTTTTTAAAAGCATTTAGAGGTGACGTCCGTACATTGCAGATTTCCGTCTTTCACAGAAAGGTTTGGAACGTGACCCCCACGAAAGACGGGGGTTTACTGTATTTCCCCCCCCCCCAATCATGGGTCAGCCATCATTCCTCTCCCAGAAAGCTGAGCTCAAACTTGACAGTCACCTCTGGCACAGACGTTTGTGGTGACCAGGACCTTCTCTTTGCCGTTGCGGAAACGCTCGATAACCGCTGCTCTCTGTTCCACCTGCATCTCTCCGCTGAGTAGCGCCACCTGGTGTCCCTCTTTAGACAGCTCTCCTGCTAGCCACCCCGCCGTTTTCCTGGTCTGTACACAAACAGAGGCAGAAATTCACACTCTCGGTCTAACCGAACTGGACATCCAGCAGAGAGGGCGGTTTATGATCGTACATGACAGAAGATCATGGCCTGCGCGATAGTGATGGCTCCGTAGATGTTACACAGGGCTTGAAACTTGTCCTCCTTGCTGTCGCACATCACGTAGTACTGCTTAATGTTGTCCAGCGTCTCCTCCTCCCTCTTCAGTTTGATGATGTTCGGGTCGGGGATGAGCCGCCTGGCGAAGTTCCACACCGAGTCCTCGAACGTGGCTGAGAACAAGAGCATCTGGCAGGATTTCTGCAACATCCTGGGAGGGGGGGGGGAATCAATAAAATGGGAGAAAAGAAATTGCACATTAATTACAAATGAACAAATTACAAATGTTTTGAGGTTATGGCAAAAGTCTCCATTTCAATTCAGAGTGCTACAATGATTCAAAAAGACTGATGCATCTTTAAGCGGTTTTAAACCATTCCCGGACCGTCCGCTGCTTTTACTCCATCTCCGTTTCTGTGGAACGCTCGCTACTTTGGACAAGAAAATAAATCCACATCCATAAAGATATCGTGCGCATCAATACAGAATTCCAGATACAGACGAAGCGAGCGCATACACACCTCTGGATGCGAATGCTTTGGTCCTGGTGACCCTGTGTGGCGATCATGACGTCCGCCTCATCCAGGACGAACACTTTGATCTTCTTTGGGTCGATGAATTTCAGCTTTTGGCACCAGTCCAGGACCGTGCCCGGGGTCCCGATCACAATCTGCTCCTGGAGTTTCACCCCTCTCTCCACTGCACCCACAGAGACGGGTCATATTAGCAGAACTCGTATACAAATCATCACCACCATCATCATCTTGAACACGTCACAGAATTTATCTATCGTGGTTCACCCTACACTATAGTTTCACCATGACGTTCATATCTGCCCAAGCTCTTAAAGGATACCTGGAAGTAGTGAATTACTGATAGAAGCCCAAGTACACATGAACGTGGCCTGATAAATATGAAGGCTCACATTTGTTTCCTCGGATTGCGTACACCAGCTGGACTTCAGGGTAAAATTTGCCCATCTGCTCAATGACCTTGCCCGTCTGGAGGGCGAGCTCGTATGTAGGCGACACACACAGGCACTAAGGGACAAACCAGGGCGGAGAAAGGGAAAGGAAAGCAAGGAAACAATGAAAAATGAGAAGAAAAGAAAAAAATCCAAGTCAAACAAAAACATTTTCCCCCTTCATAACAATTACAAGAGGAGTGACACACATTTCATTCATTCATTCATTCTCTCTCTCTCTCTCTCTCCATCCCCCAGTCAAGGAGTTATTTCTACAGTCTTCGATCCAAAGCATCACCAGAGAAGCAAAGATCATTCACGGTGTTCTTTATGCATGTTGCAGGCAGGACGCTTATATGACGTTACAAACGACAGAAGTTTTAAAATAAAGGAATCCAACTGTACACACAATATAAAAGCAGAATAAAGTGCTAAAGGAGAAACTAAGACTTCTGTATCATTAGACCTCTTGAAGCATCATTTTCAAATAGCTTAAAAGAGTGTCCCATCCTGCCTTTAGGACCAAGTCTGGATGGCTGTCGATCTGTGTCTAGTCTGCGTGTCCACTGCCATGACTGGAGATAGAGACTGCCAAACTGGACCCCCCCCCAAAAACAATACATTTTACCACAGTTGGCTCTTTAAAAAAATAAACAAAAATTAATCTGTTCCAATCACAGAAAAATACAGCACTCACTGACAATGAAAACATGGTGAATCACTCACACAATGCAACGTCAAGTTGACTCGAGCCCTAGAGTCGTTGTGTTTGTTTGGTTTTTAAATCAAACAATAAAAGGTCAGCTTTTATGGTCATTATAAATATCAGCTGTGTAAAGCACGATACACCCCCCCCCTCACACACACACACACACACACACATCACAAAAACTCACATGTGATTTTGATTTGTGTTTAAACCACCCAATCTCATTTCCCAACGTGCTGACGTAAAGGAAGGCGTGGGTCATACCTGAGGCCATCTGTCGTTGGGATCCACGTGACTGAGCATGGCCAGGACGAAGGCAGCAGTTTTACCTGTACCCGACTGAGACTGCGCTATGAGATTCTGTGGGCTGGGGAAGGGAGTGGGGGGGAGAAGTAGTTTTGTTAGAGTTGTTAGTGGACATTTTTAATAAAAGCTGATGTGGCCAGTTTTACAAAATCAGCTCTCTTGCCAAAGGAATAAAGTGATTTGATGAGAACAGATTTTGAATCATATTCCTGGATCTTCGACCCTCGAGTGAAATACAATCTCAGCAGCATTTACGGTTGAGAAAAATGGCAACTTTTCGTTTTATAAGATATTTTGAAGATTCACAACACCTATTGTAGAATTCAGCAGAAAGTTAGGGTTTAAGCACTTTATAAAAAAAATTAAAAAAAAATCAAATAAATTTACACCTTCAAGTCAGCCAGTACTATAAAATGTAGTTTAATGACAAATTAATTGTGGCATTAATACAACCATGTCATTGCTCACTTATAGGAGCACTGCCATCTGAACCTGCTGCGGCTTCCAGAAAACCTACTTGACAAATTACTCCAACGGTTTTCTTCAGCTGGCATCAGGGAAAAAGCATTCTGCTACAGATGTCCCAAAACTAATTTCAATCTCTAAACACCTTTATAAACGCTGTATGTCTTTGGCCAGTCTGCGTTCTCAGTATGGAAATGTCTCAAGATGCTGTTTAAACGAAAACAAGTCATCGTTGGGGAATTATCTACCCGTAAAATCACCCAGCGCACCAACTTCAGAGTGTAATGAACCAAAAACGAATTGTTCGCCGACATAACTAGCGATCAGGGACGTGTATAAGCCACTTACGGTTCCGCAAGCATCATGGGCAGGGCGTTCTCTTGGATTTTTGAGGGTCTGTTGAAGCCCATGGCATAAACCCCTTGAAGTAGCTGAGGCTTCCTATAAGCACAGGTACATAGCCGCATAAGCACAAAAGGAGAACGCTGCCGTAAACTCATAACGTCCGCACAAACGCAAACTCACAGACGCAGCTCCTCGAACGACTTGACCGAGTACAGTGGAGAGCTCGGATCCCTCTGAAGAACCTCCACTTGGTTGGTGGTGTTCACCAGGTTGCTCCTTATCAACTTGTTCAACAGAGACTGAGCTGCTTTGTCCTCTACAAGCCAAACAGGACATTGAGATGTAAAACAGACACTGGGTTGAAATGCTCACTTTAAAAGATCAGTCCGAGAAGTCAGTAATTCAAGGGTTTAATGACGAAGGGAGGAATAAAAGCTGACCCTTTTCTTCATCCTCAGTTTTCTCGCCTTCGCCTTCAGCCTTGGCTCCTAATTGAAAATCAAGAGAATTGAATGTAATCATATGGTGGGCCTGGGATTTCCAGGAAAAGACTAAAATATGATTTGGGGAAGTCATCTAGTCACAAAATGTGCCAATATGCCTTTACCATTTGCCTCAGCTTTTGGTTTGTCTTCCTTTTCATTTAATTGAAGGCTGCTTATCTGTCGAATAAAAAAAAAACACGGGGGGGGTAAGGTGATTAGAACTAATTAAACAAACACTAAATTAGATATTTACTAAAATACTATGAGATACATGGCCTTATTACAACCATGACACGCAAAAAACGCTGTTGAGACTGGGACTAAATCCCAAAGCACGCCCTCCTCCCTATACAAGTCCACTTCATCCAATCAAACAGTAAGCTCTGTTTTCCATCCTACCTAGTGCACTTCACGTCCACGAGGAAGCCATTTGTGACTCCTCCAGACTCTGCAGCGTTACCTAGCGAGCTAAAGACTCGAATAAAAACCCTGTTTTATGTTTAAAACATTTACTTAAAGCTTCGGGGATGGACAAACACATGTTTGAATCCTTCGCGACGGATAACGGTCATTAAAAGTTGTGTATGAAGAACAACAAAAGCATTTAAAGCCCCAAAGTGAAAGTTGGCACGAGTAACAGATAGCCACCTAGCATACATACGAGCTTTGTTAGCCTTAGCCTCACTCATTAACTTTCACTTTAGGTGGAGTTCACAAAGTTCCCCCAAGAACCGGGATAATAAAAAAATGGTTAACTTGGAAATGTTCAACTTGTCAAATTCGAAGAAGTTTCCTATTAAAAACCGCAAACGTTAAACATATTGATATGAAGAAATCATGCAGCTCGCGCTTACCGACTCAGCTGCAGCTTCTTGTTGATCCACAGCCTGAGCCCAGGAATCCGTAGCCATATCCGTAAATCAAATTAAAATACTAATACTTTAAAACAAAGGCTTCTAAGTTCTAGGACTTGTCGCTAGACTCAGATAGGGTAAATTTCTGTTAAAAAGTGCTAAAAATAAAGCGAAATCATACAATGGCGTGCTGACTTCTCAAAACGTGCGCTGCACTCATATACCTCCGGAGAGAAACAAATCCGTGTGCGCTAATGGTTCCGGTTATAAAGCCATGTAGGAGTGCAGACGGTTGTTGTTGTTGTTTTTTTTCTTTTAACATTTGAGTAAGGGGGGGTTACACAAAACACTTAGATAAAAAAAAGAGTGCACTTTTTTTTTTAAATTTTCGAATAAATCTAATACCACATCAAATTTTTAAATATAGTACAGGAAAACTATCACGTTCCGGCGACCCCCCTCCCCCACAAGAAAGGGGGAAACAGCGAAGTAGCGACCTTATATTTATTTTATTGTTTATTTTAAGGCTTTATAAACCCTTCCCACTCTTTTATTAACCTTTCCCTCACTCTTGTAAACACTTTCTACACTCTTAAACCTACATATTTTAACAACATATAAAATTTTACATGGGTATAAAATGCCTGTGAGCTGACTTCCTGTTTATAGCCGTCCTGGCCAATCCTAGTGCTTCCTCGTGATCACCTGACTGGTCCGCTTGATTTTATTATTTATATATATCTTGCTGCTTTATAAACCCTTCTCATTCTTTATTAAACTTTCCCACACTCTCCAGAGTCCCGAGAAATTAAAAAATATCCACGATTCACAATTTGGAAAACTGCGACGCACCGAACCCGCGATAGGCGAACTTTACTGTACTGTACTTACAAAATTTCCACAATACCCAATCTATCTATGAATATAAAATTCTTTTCGCGTTTGAAACCGAAATGACGTGTGACCACAGAGCATATTATACGTGTGCATGACCGGAAACAGCGTAACTAGCGCTTACATTTTAACTACTCACTTCGTTTGTGGATGCCATTTTTATAGTGTCTTTACGAATTGTTATTATTTGTGTTAGAGTTATTTTACTGACATTGAAAAGAAGTAAACACCTATTTGGTAAGTAATTATTTAAGAGAACTTTGATCTAAAGATATAAAATTCTTTTCGCGTTTGAAACAGAAATGACGTACGACCGCTATTTGTTGAAAAATAAAATTGGTAATTAACAAACTTATTTTATAAATACCGCATTTTATTTTTCAAATAAGGGTTGCAGGAGGAAGCTGGCGCCAATCCACAGTGCTAACCACTACACCACGGAGGTTTAAAGCCTAAGAGCCAGTGCTTGACAGGCAACGGAGATGGGCTAGACCTTCCAGCTTTCTATGGCATGGAAGTTGATGTCTCTTTATTACAAGTGAAGCAAAACTAACATAATAATAATAATACAAAACATCATTAAAACAAATGACATGCAAGCACACAAACACAGCATGAAAACTGTTACTGGAGTGAAAAAAAACTAGCAAGTTGTTTTGACTGTTTTTACAAACCCGCAGTGACTGAAGAGAGAGAGAGGCCCATAGGTTTCTGCGCTAAGCTAACAAAGACGGTAATGTTACCTGGCACATTTCAAAATATGCATTAATCCAAATGTTGAGAATTTAGGTCTTCACAGCTATGAAACCCTTCGCAAATGTTGTACGGACCAATACCATGATATAGCGCAAACAATGACACAGCACATAAAACTAATGTAACTAATGTTAGCTAGGTTGTGGGTTAGCAGCATGCAGAGAGGATGAGATGGCTTTATAGAGCTTGCATACCAAGTGCAGACAACAATACTCACGACTCTCCTCCCACTATAGCTAATATCATAACAACAGCATGATCTTGGCAAACTACAGTGTAAGATGAATGTCTGTGGGGCCCAGTCTGTGGGTAAATCGAACACAGGTAGATGATTTCTTGCTAAGCAGTTGGATTAGCACTCACAGATGTGGCAAAATTTAACTTACCCACCTGTCAAGCAGAAACAGAGCAACCATCGCATCCGTCTTCATGCCTTTCAATTCTCGAAGGTCTCTCCACCTTTGGAAAGCCTCACTGATGTTGACGTGGCCCTTTACCCTTGCCTAACCATAGCATGCCCTTTTCCGTTTTTATCAATCTGGCCGTTTCTATTTCTCGCCATTATGATTATGTTGTGCAGTTTAGCCATTTCCTCCATTTCCCCTATGAACCAGCATTCCACAAAGACTTTTCCCATCCCATCCCATCCCATCCCATCCCATCCCAAGCACTGCAAAAATCCCATTCCTTTTTCACTGAATACCACTGACACCGTATCCTATTAGCGGTGAAAATGAAGACTTCCTGTGGAAAAGTAAGCACATGTGTGATTATTTTTGATAACTGTGGATTTCTTAAAAAAAAAAGAAAAGAGAAAGAAAAAAAGTCATGAATCACAGCATGACCCGCTTTACCACTGAGAGAACAAATGCACTGAAGATAAAGATGACTGTATGAATGAATTCATCTCGTAAGAGTGTCCCTGGTGAAGCTTTACACACCCTTGGTATCTTCTTAATCAGCTTCATGAGGGAACTTCACCCTGGAGATTTTTACTGAAGCTCCTAAATCGATCGAGCTCCTCGTTGCTTCCCCAGTCCTCAGGGAAAACTGTATGTTTTGGGAAACATTTTAATTTGAAGGCAAAATTTTGTTTAAAATGTACAGTTTGATTTGAAAAGAATGTAACGTCAAACTACACACTACGGTGCTGTAGTGTGGGTAGCGCTGTGGTGCTTAGCACTGTCACCTCACAGCGAGAAGGTCCTGGGTTCGATCCCCAGGGTTGCCCTGGGTGCCTTTCGGTGTAGAGTTTCCAGTTTCCATGTTCTCCCCATGTCTGTGCGGGTTTCCTCCAGGTACTCCGGTTTCCTCCCACAGTCCAAAGACGTACACAGAGGGGATTACGCTGATTGGCAACTCTAAATTGCCTGTAGGTGTGAATGTGAGTGTGAATGGTCATCTGTCTCTGTGTGTCGCCCTGCGGTGGATTGGTTACCTGCCCAGGGTGTAACCCCGCCTCTCGCCCGACGTCAGCTGGGATTGGCTCCAGTTTCCCCCCGCGACCCTGACCAGGATTAAGCGGCAGAAGATGAGTGAGTGAGTGACTTTACACTTGTCTTAGAGTCAAATGTCCACCATAAACCTTTATTAGACAAATATTTTCAGTCCAGTGTGTGTCAAATGTCGCCCCCCCCTTCACAAATGTTTGTTTGTTTATTTATTTAAAAACCCGTCCAAGTAGGAGGCAAAACCCAGGATCGGGAAACTTCAGGTCGAGCTTGGCATCGCTGCTGTCGTCTTCAAACAGATAAGAAGATATACAAAGTGAATCCTTTTGATCCAGGGTTTGTATCTTTCCACAATAACTACACAAACATCTTGACATATAGATGTAATAGAGTTGTTTTGGGTTTTTTTACACAGCGGATGCACTTTTGTTCAGTTTAACTGGCTTCATTCCACTGAACGCTGTGTACCGGGACACCGTGCTATAACAGATGGTGTAATAAAAGAGGAGGGGAATTCATTTCATTCATCTTTATAACCGCATCTGTGAAAATCTTTAGAGCCTCATTGCTTGGTCCTTTTAGGATCCTCAGACAGAAATTAGAGTGTGAAGATCTGTAGTGGGCGCCCTCTCGAACACACGGAGAGTGGCTTGAACTATGGCGCCTTTCTGTGTGGAGTTTACATGTTCACCCCATGTCCTTGTGGGTTTCCTCCGGGTACTCCGGTTTCCTCCCACAATCTAAAGACATGCCCAGAGGAGATTAGGCTAATTGGCGACTCTAACTTAGCCGTAGGTGCGAATGTGAGTGTGAATGGTTGTCTGTGTCTGTGTGTCGCCCCGCGGTGGATTGGCGACTTGCCCAGGGTGTAACCCCGCCTCTCACCCAACGTCAGCTGGGATTGGCTCCAGCTTCCCCAACGTGACCCTGAACAGGTCTTACGAGGGGGAAAAAACCACAAGAATGCAGGCTGTGAGATCTTGCTCTCTGAGTGTCAGTTTTTGCAGTTCAGCTTTATCTCTGATTTTACTGTGTTAGCAATACGTGTGTTTTTTTTCTCCCGAGGGCTGCTCTGCCACCATATGGAGCATGATGATTATTTCAAAGTTGACTCCCTCGCCAGATCCGCCCGTGCCTACGTCTACGCCGCGTCCAATCAGCACCGAGACTCTGACCTTTTCCTCTTTGAGATAATGTTTATGTCATTCTGGATTCGCCGTTTTGTCTTTGGGTTGTTAATGTGTTCTCCACTATGGCGCCACTCTAATGAAGAGTTCACACTGTTTCCCATCTGCAAGTTCATACTTTTTTATTTTTATATACTTTTACTGACGTGTTATTTGTACACACGAGTAACAAATATAAAAATATGACACCAGGCAAAGCTCTTTGTCTGTGTTTTTCACCAGTGTTCACCCACACAGCTCAGAATTTCAGCCGGATCTGACTGTCTCTGTTGAAAAACAAGCCAAAAAAACCTGCAATTTTTTTTGCAACAGTATGAGAAATTTAACAACGCCAACCTTGTACATCTGGTAAAGAGCCGATCGTTTGTTTTATTAGCCGCTGAAACGAGCAATCATTCTCCAATAATACAAAGCCAGTCCTGCCTTATTACTCTCTCAATAATGCATCGCTTCCTTTATGGACTTGGTATTTAACACGTCCTCGGCTACTCTCATTGTTGAGACTGCTGTCCATAACTAATACATGAATATTCGCGAATATTTTTCATTACATGCTCCTGTGAACTGCAGAATTCTATACATTTTTTACTTCTTTTTTTTATTTATTCTGATTTTAGTTTATCCTGCTTTACTGATTATTCGTCTACCTGAGGAGTCATATACATCCAGGAAAAGTCATTGAGCTGTAAATTGTTTTGTTTTTGTTTTTTTGTACAGTCGATCCTCTCATCTACGGACACTGCATTAACGGATATTGGATGCAACGGACAAAATCCGCTGGTCTGAATACATAATCCGTTAGCCAGAATGTCCGGAACGAAAGTTTAAAAATCCCAGATGTAGCGATCTGAGTCCTGTAGTTCAGCAATTGTCCGCTAGTCGGCGGTGGCGTGCGTGCTACTAGTTGTTTACAAGTGTCGGTTGAGCTGTGGTCGTTGTGAAGCTATACTGTTTTTTTGGCGATTATTTAGTGTTTTTCACTGTTTTTCTGCCCAGTGCCGTCATTATGCCACCCAAAGATAAGTCTAGTGGTAAAAG
>JAQLOM010000016.1:12386454-12406199 GCA_030068315.1 Chrysichthys thysi
CCGTACCGAACCCGGGGCTCGAACCCAGGACCTTCTCGCTGTGAGGCGACAGTGCTAACCACTCAGCCACCGTGCCGCCCCCCTAAAATATTTGTTATTATTTAATTCATTGATCTGCTTTAAGAAATACTCTATATACAGTTATAGTTTCTTGCACTGCATGAAGACATAATACACTCAGTAATGCACTCACTGACTCACTCACTCACTCATCTTCTGGTGCTTAATCCTGTCCAGGACCTTCTTGCTGTGAGGCGCCAGTGCTAACCACCCACTCAGTAATCAGTTACTCAAAAATGATGTAGCTTGTTATATAGCTTTACAGCATTGATAACACAAATAAAGAGCAACTTTGCCTTTATTTGCTTGCATGTATGAATGACTATGTATGAATGCATGGTGAGCAATTTTTATTAACTTTTTGTCCACTGTACTCTGATTTTGCCAAGGTCTACACCAACAATGCAGACATCATCATGTAAAATTGGTCTACAGTTTTAAAAAATATTTATTAGTCTCACAATGACATTCTGTATAGTTTCTAGAAGTTAAACTAAACATCACTCAAAGTCGCTTTCAAGGCCAGTGGATTCCTGTACTTGTAACATCGCGTGAAGGACCTGTAGATGGTACGGTCTATCCACCTGCGGAACCTGGCCACAGCCGTGTAGACTCCCAGAGACCCGGTGTTCCTGCAGACGTTTCCCCAGGAAGCAAGCCCATAGAGTCGTCCGTCGCACACAAGCAGCTCTCCAGAATCCCGCTAGAACACGAGAACACGCGCATCGCTGTAGCCGAACATCAGCCTCTTCAAGCAATCATTTAAAAGGTAATTATTGTCAGCCTACGAAGTGGGAAGGATAGTGGGGTAGTGACGTCTGAAGCATGGGACATCACGGTCAATCATTCGGCGAATATGCAAACGTGTTTATGACATCACACGGATGCTTCTAGCAAGTTTTTGAGTATGCATTAGATACTTTCCCACGAAAAGAGTTGGCAACACTGCTAAAGCTTAGCTCGGGATCATGTAGAAATACGCTTTTCTCAGATTTGAAAAAACACACATACATACACTCACTCCTCTTCTACTACTTAATCCTGGTCAGGGTCACAGGAGGAAGCTGGAGCCAATCCCAGCTGACTCCGGGCGAGAGGCGGGGTTACACCCTGGGCAGGTCGCCAATCCACCGCAGGGCGACACACAGACACAGACAACCATTCACACTCACGTTCACGCCTATGGCCAATTTAGAGTAGCCAGTTAGCCTAATCCCCACTGTGCATGGCTTTGGACTGTGGGAGGAAACCGGAGTACCTGGAGGAAACCCACACAGTACATAAATACATACATGCATACACACAAACATATATATATATATATGTATGTATGTATATACAGTGTTTGGTGTTATTGTATAACTATTACACATTTCTTTATCATGGCATATACTCCTACTTGGACGTCATCATATCTTTAGTAGAAACATAATGATCTCTGATTGTCTTCATCACAATGTGATGTCTTCATGGTATATACCACATGTCCAGTAACCTCACTTTAAAAACAAAAGACCAAAACAAATAGATATTTTAATGCCCTGGCTGACTTTATACATTTAAGGCCAGATACCTTGCATGCACCCTTGCCTCCAGTACTGCAGCCAGCGCAGATCATATTGCTTGTAATGCTTCCATTGATGGACTTGCTGCTATTACACTTAGTTGTGGAGATGATGGGGAGTGGTACAGAGTGAAGTGTAAGGGTGCTCACACCCCTGCCCGGGCTTGTGGGACCCCAACCGGACACCTGACACAGCCGGCCAGGCAGCACTCCTGTGTTTTGTTTGGGAAGTGGAGCCAGAGAGACGTACCTGTTCAGTTTTATTGGAGCCCGGAGCTAAAGCAAACACAGAAAGGGTGTAGAGATTAGAGCTGGGCATCTGGTTTATTCTCGGGCATTTAATCACAGCATCCTTCTGGTTAGGATTAAAGATAATATTTACACTGGCACTGGGATCGATGTAAGTAATATACAGATAGTGGGTTATTAAATTTAACATGCTGGCCCATTTCAATCTTAAAAGGCACCCGGACGTAGCATTTATGATTACCACGTAAATGAAATAATGCTGTAGTTGGATTAGGAATAGGAATAGTTCAATCGTCATGTTACGATATGCTAAGTATTTATTCATGATGAAAATCGAACGTATTCACAATACGTCACAATGAATCCACGCTACATCATATAAAAGTTAGGATTGTACTTTATAGCAAACCTTTTTTACGCATTATGAATCCGTGTTCTTAATATGCGTAACGCAATATAAACGGTAGCATATAATATTACTAATACCAAAACAAAATCGAATTGCATAGCGCATTTTGTTTAAGCTTCGGTACTTTGGCGTGCTTTAATGTTGTTTTCTCTTTTAATCCCAGACAAGATACTGGGTTTCTAAACAAGTTTGACTTAAAATAATTTCCACTATAGACTTTCAGTTATTTAGAAAATCTGGACAGGTCTCAGTGGGCGGTATATAATCCACAATAACGTTTTTTTGGGGTTTTTTTTTGGGGGATTGGGAATATGAGCCGTTACAAACACCACTTAAAATACATTCAATGAATCTCCAGTGCGTTCTAATCACCAATATAACGTGTAAGAAATTTTTAAGCATAATTAGAACAGTGTATTAAATGCTTCATAAATCATTTATAGAACTCTATATGTAAAATAGCCTTCTGTACCTTAATGAGCATGATGTCGGCATTATTGGTGCTCTTGTTGTACAGTGGGTGAGGTGTAATGGAATGCGGTTTTGAATACTGCTCCATCCCTTCGTACTTGCCAAGAAAGTTGTCTCCAGCCACTATCATCATCTGATCCACCCTGAGTGCAAGACATTTGCATCTCATACATGATAAATAAGTGTCATGTCACACCTGAAACTTACTACAGGCCAGGGACACTCAGTTCAGACTCTGAAGGTGTGATGGCACAGCAACTGTTCTATTATACTGGTCACTCAGTCGACGCTTTGCTGATATGTACCTGTTCATGTGTATTAAATAAAAATGATTTAATTGTTATGGGGAACCTTTTGGGAACACTCAGTGAGTTTTGTGGGATTTCACAGGAAACTCCTAAGGACAGAGAATATTTCCAGCTTCCTGGTAACATGACAACGTAACAGAAACTCTGCTTGGGTTGCGCTACATCACACCACCCTTTCGTTGGTTATTTTCCTATGACAGCACGTCTCATTGTGTGTTATATATCCCCACCGTCATGAAGAATCAATCCATCAATCAGTTAATGAACTATTGTCTTAAAAGTTCGAAAATAAAAGATGGGTTTAAAAGCAAGTGCAAGGTTTTGCTTTTGTCTGGTATATAAAGGGTTTTTTTAAGCTAAATTTAGCTTTCTGCGGGTTTTTTTTTTTTTTAACAATTGTGTGATTCAGAAGTATCAGTTACCTTTATGCACTTGATGAGGATGTCTACTGAGATACAATGGGCTAATGTGGGAGGTTTGTAGAAAAGAACTGCATTCACTGCTAACCTAGATAAGCATTTGTCTATTATTCAGAAACATAATAATGACACATCAAGGTTACCCTTCTTACGGTGTGCCAGCATTCCCTGTTTTTTGGCTTGGACCTCATCCAAAGGGTGGGCGATTGGCCCAAGACTGTGTGTCTCTTCCATGCCGTGATGCAGTGTATAATTTACAATTTACACAGCAAAAGAGAGAGAAAGAGAGAGAGAGAGAGAGGTCCTAAGTAAAGGAGAAGGGACTCACCCTGTATTACAATGTGCAGCAGTGAGTACCCAATATTTATGCACCAGGGATCCTACACAGAAATGCTGGCCTTTTGAAGTTTGCAAAGACACAATATATTTGCCTGAACGTGGTGATGGTGCATAATCACCAGCTCTCTGGTTATGAAAGAAATCTTGACCTGGTAAAAATGGCAAAAAAAAAAAAAATGAACAGATTGCTCAAGATTTAAAGACCTTTCAGGCATCACAGATGGCTTATCTAAGACAAAACAATACCTCGGAGAGAAGGGCAACAACAGATTTACCCGCTGTCTAACAAGAAATGTGGCTGACTATTGAGCAGGGTGAATATGAAACGCAAAAAACGCAAGTGCAAGTCATTGTCCTTGCTTGTGGGGACTCAAAGCTTCAAGGGATCCATACAGGTCAGCGGTCACCCTGGGGGATCTTGTATACCCAGAATGTAATGATCATCGCATTATACTGGGAAGATCAAGCACATGGCAGGCAGGGGAATATAAAAATCACACAGTGAGCCTATGGGTCCTAGGAACCAGTCTACAGAGCACAGATTAACCTGAGATCATTAATATTAATAAAAATCTTCGACAAAAGGCTGAGCTCTTGTTCAGGCACCAATTCAGTTCAGTTCTTCAAAAATATTTAGGTATGCTTTTCTGCAGATGGGAAAATAAATATGTTAAAAAGACTTAGATTAGATTTTCAAAACCTAATGTTTATTTAAAAAAAATAAAATAATAAAATCGACCTACCGCTAGCTGTGAAGAGCTTCAGAAGCGCAAAGGTCCAAATCAGTATCCTGGGCATGATGGACTCGGAAACCTATAATGCATGTGATACTGCCTGGCTAATCCTGGCAAAAATGGAAGAATTACCTCTCAACTCCAAGAGGAAACCACATCAGAAGCTGTCCACAAGTGTCTAAGGTTCCACTTCCAGTTTGGCAACAATTCATGCTTCATTGAGGCACAAAAGTGTATTTTCTCCTCTAGTCTACGTTTCTCTTTGACCCAGCAAGAAGAGATATATATATATTATATATATAACTTTATAAATACTCAGTATAAAATATAACAGTTTGAAAACAAAAACAACTCTGCAGAACACGTGACCTTATATTTTCTGAAAAGTGTGTACTTCATTAATTGTCTTTGCTTCACTGGTTAGTATTTCCGGACCTGAATAGTACGATACCAACATATCATACCCATAAAGTGGTATATGCAGATGCATTCAGAAGTTTACATACACAGACATGAATGCCATCATAGAGATGAATGTCATGACAATAGTGAGCTTTCAATGATTTCTTCGAACTGCTCAGTTTGTGTGGCAGAATAATTATACACCATACATCATTAATAGGGAAAAAAAAACAAGGATTTGGTTTTAATTTATTTCCTGAAATCCACACAAGATCAAAATGATACAAACAGCACACCTTAACAACGTTCACCATGACCAGATGCTTTTGGCAGCCATTAGGAAGCTTCTGGGAGGATTTTGGTTGAATATTTGACCACTCTTCTTGACAGAATTGTTAGAGCTCAATTAACTGTGTGCTTTCCTGGCACACACCTGACTTTCAAGCACAAGCCACATATTTGCAACAGGATGTAAGTTAAACATTAGTCTGCTTTATCCATTCCACAACCAGCTTTGATGTGTGTTTGAGGTCATTGTCCTGTTGGAACCCCCAACTGTGTCCAAGTTTCAACCGTCAAGCTGATGGTTTGAGGTTATACTGAAGAATTCTGAGGTTCTTCATTATTCCATCAACTCTGCACAATTCACCAGTTCCTCTGGCAGCAAAACAGCCCCAGAGCATGATGCTACCTCCACCATGCTTAACAGTTGGCACAGTGGTCCTCTGTACCTCTGGTCATTGTGGCCGAACAACTTAATCTTTGTCTGTTTTCACCATAAACCTTTCCTTCAGACGGCGTTTTCTTTGTCCGTGTGGTTAGCTCCAAAGCTTACTCAAGGTTGAAGGTGTCGATTTTGGAGCAGGAGCTTCCCACTTGGATATCAGCCTCGAAGTCTGTGGTGATATCAAACTCACTTAACTGTAGACAGTGTTCCAGCAGCTTC
This sequence comes from Chrysichthys thysi, assembly GCA_030068315.1. NCBI lineage: Eukaryota > Metazoa > Chordata > Actinopteri > Siluriformes > Claroteidae > Chrysichthys > Chrysichthys thysi. Next base: position 12,392,356 of record JAQLOM010000016.1, read on the forward strand.
CAGTTCATAACATGCCTGTACCCTGACGGTTCCTGGGTTGTCCCTGACCATCCGACCCAATGTCCTCTCAGCTGAAGTAGCAAAGTGGCTACGCCTCCCAATAACTTATACTTGCATACAATTGTTTGAACTGATGCTCTTGGAATCCTAAGTTGTTATAAATGGCTCTAAGAGACATTCCTGAGTTGTATAAATCTGTGATCCTCTCTGTCAGATGAGTACAATGGACTTTCCATTGTATTCTCTGTTGGTCAATCCAGTGAGTGCTGTTAAACAAAAACTTTTTACGTTTTTACGTGCACAGAGAAGCTACCAGCCGTATTCGATCATGACATGGTACATGGTTTGTATATTTTGGCCCTGTATGTATGATTTTGATTTCACAAAATCCAAAATTAATTCAAAATAAATTAATGCACCAAATTATTGCCTTTTCTATTAAAGATGCGTGTTTGTCAGTCTTTCTGCCAGACTTTGGTTCAATTGCAGATGATCCCACTGAGCTCCTATTAATAATCACTGGTTTCAATCGTGTGTCAAGCATGTTTTGTAGTTATGAAATTTGCATCTGTCTGTCTGTCAGTCATTAGTGGTGGCTCCATAGGGTGGTCACCGAATATTTTCCCATTCCCAATAGTTAATGTCATCCGGGTCAGTTCAGAAAAATAGCTAACTTTTGCCCCAGTACTATATGGTCACACATACTCCATGTCCTCTATATGGATATATTATGCATAGTAAATCTAACCTGTACTCTACTCTTTGTGCTGTTATGACTGCCGAATTTCAGCTTCTGGGTTGTAACTTGGTTTGGAAAGACATCCTGTCCTGGTGTAGTTATCAGCCCCAGGGAGAAAGCAGAACAATGCAATATAATGTGCACTCGCTCTGTAGCACTGCTGAAAGAGGTCAGGAGAGAGGGAATGAAAACATAAATACAAGCACAGAGAGATTATAAGCTGATAACACAGTGGGAAACGGCCTGATCTCTGCAACAAAATCTAGGCATATCGTCTGACTTGTGGCTGTGGATTAGTTAGAAGGAACTGGTTAAATTAATCTGGATGGGTACACACACAAAAAAATGATTGGACACCGTAAAGAATTGTAAAGCACTGCAAAGAACTGAAATCAAAATAACCAAAATACTGTATATCATGCTGTGTGAACAGTTACTTGATACGGTTACTTCACTACAGCGATTATATTTCTGCCAAATAAATTAGCTCAATCCATCATTATCTGGTCAAGCCGCAGACAAATTGGAGAGGCTTAGCAGTTATTGAATAAAGGGAGTCCACCAAAATGATTGAAATCTGTTCGGCAGGGATTAATGCATTTCTGACTATTGTCTGGGTCTGTGTTGAGGAAACAATACACACGACAAGCTATTGTACCTAAGGGATGGATGTGGTTACAGTATAAAAACCAAACTAAAAGGTACTGAGTGCCACAAGTGCTGAAGGACCTGCTTGCGCTGACCCGTGCCGAGTTTACCAAAGACAGAGTGAGTAACCTGATAATTAGTTTTATAAGACGTTAATATACCGTACTGTAAAACTGCATGTTCGACTGTTTGATAGGGCTTTCAATTTTATAGTTCTGCCTAGGTGATCTGTTAACCCCTACTTTTGCATTTCTGTTTACTTTAAGCATGAAGCCCTGTGTTGGATATTCACTGCTTTTTGTCATTTCCATCATCCAAGGTAATTTTCCATTGCTTGAAATGTAAGTCAAACATATCTAATCCAATAACACTGCACTGCACTGACACAGTCACAGTTCAGGTACGGTATTATACACAATGTATACAGTATAGAGGAATCCTAATTACAGATTAGATTTACTGTCAAAAGCAAGCTTTAGCAACTTTATTTACATCATGTAACTCAGAGCCCTGGGTTCAATCTTGAGCTTAACTCACTGCCTATACAGGTTCTTGTGTTGTTCCCACGTCCGTATAGGTTTCCTCTGGATACTTACATTACATTACAGTCATTTGGCAGACACAATTTACATTTTTAGCTCATTTATACAACTGAGCATTTTGAGGTTAAGGGCCTTGCTCCACGGCCCAACAGTGGAAGCTTGGCGGTGCTTGGATTTGAACTCCCAACCTTCCGATCAGTAGTCCAACATCTTAACCCCCTAGCCTTTCAGGGTTACAGTGGACCCAGTGCGTATCCCAGGAACCCTGGGTGCAACGCAAGAGACTGCAAGGCACTCTCATCTACACTTTTCAAACACGCGTAAACAGTTTTTAGGGGCAATTTTGCATATTTGAAATTACAAGTACTTGCAGGAACCCAGAGTAAACCCATGCAAAGACAGGGAGAACATGCAAAACTTCACTAAAACAATAACCTGAGCTCAGGATTGAACCCAGAACACTGCAGTGCTACGTGACCTGGCTATACTGATTGCCCCTAGGTGTAAATGAGTGTGTAAATGTGCACATACGTGGTACTCAGTGATGGACAGGCATCCTAGCAAGGGTATTTTCTCATCCGAAGTATTTCTGGGATAGGAACCGTATAAGAGCAATTCCTAGAGTACTAGGAGTTCCTTCTCCTTGTAGTCTCCCTACAGCAAAGGATCATTGGGGGCCAAGAGGTTGAGCCTTACTCCGTAAAATACCAGGCGTCGTTACAGTACAACAACCAGCACTACTGTGGGGGAACTCTCATTCACCCACAGTGGGTGGTGTCTGCTGCGCACTGCTGGAAGCCGTGAGTACTACAAGCACGTCAAATCGGTTTTAATCCAGCCGAATGCACTTTGGGTGATTCTTGTTTCTCTGCCTAAAGCCAACCATTAAGCTTGATTAAAAGACCCCCTCGAACTGGAAAGCTTTATAATGAAACAAATAACCAGCATCTGGGCTCAGACTACTAAGAAATACCATCTCTGATCTGCAGGAACTACTTGATCAAGATAGTACTGAGTGAGCATGATCTCTACAAGAAAGAGGAAGTGGAGCAGGTGTTTAATGTCTCCAGAACCCTGGTTTATTACCTGTACAACTACAGGACCTTTGATAACGACATCATGCTCCTGAAGGTAAGTGAATCCTAACATCATGTGGCGGCCCTGACGTTAGGCCAGTTCAACTTCGATTCTTCACCTGGTTTAAAACATTCTTTGTGGTTTACGTTACATGACACACTTAGAAACGAAGGGTTCTTGGTATAGTCAGGCTTTCTTTTCTTCCCTAAAGAGTTTTTACTCGGAACATCCTGGGATGGCGAACCCTGTAGGTGGTGGAGAGTTTTTCTCCTAGAGGGAAGACCCAAGGAAATCCTGAAGGGTACGAGGTTGTTGTTTAGCTAAGAATGTACCTTAAACTACTAGGGGAAAAAGTTAGCTTTTTAAACCAGTTACCAAAAAGGCAACCAGTGAGGGGAAGAAAAAAAAAAGAGGCATTTTTCCTTAATATGTAAAATTAAGACATTCAAATGATTTCTTGTATTTAATTTAGTTCCTCAAATGTAAGGATCTACATAGAACTGCAGCAGGTTTCCAGTCTCCAAGTAGAACCCCCCCCACCCCACCCCCACACACACCATAATTAAGATATATTTAATATGGGCCTTAAACCTTAACAGGCAAAAATACGCATAGACTTGTGCATGGATTCTTGAAGGACAATTATTATTCAACATTACTCATAATAATTATATAAAACAATAAAACAAATATAAATCCTAATATTCTAGGTAATGAACTAATAATTGCCCTCCTATTTGTACGACACTCTTAACACTTCCATTTGAATGACTGGGTGGTCACAATACGAAGCATTGGATTTCATATATGACATTTTTTTATTTTGATGTCTGCACTCTGTGCACTTTTGCGTTTCTGAATGCTGATTGACTGACTCAAGCATCCTGAGAGTCAAGAGGCAGTTGAGGTTAAGAGGTCTTTCTCAAGGGTCCTCCAGAATCAGTCTGGAAGTTTGGGGATTTAAACATCCAATTTACCATTTTCTAGGCACAGAATTGTTGCTGTTGAGCTACGATCGCCCGTTCAAATTGTCCAAATGATGCAAGCCTCCTCTTAGTTCTCTGGTTTATGGAGCTGCAATCCACTTCATCCCTGACCAGGACAAAGCTGTTACTTTAGATGAATGAAATGACGTGTCCCTGTGTGTTTCAGCTTCAACAACCGGCCGACCTGAACGCTAACGTGCAGCCGGTTCAGCTGCCGAGCGCAGACACGCCGCTGCTCTACGGGGGCATGATGTGTGCAGTGAGTGGCTGGGGGGTCACGCAGGTCTACAGCTATTACCTGTCCTCTGTGCTGCGTGCTGTGGATGTACAGATCATCCCCAACTGCCAGTACTACTATTACTACAGAATAACAGACAACATGGTGTGTGCTGGCTCTCCACTGGGAGGAAAAGACTCATGCCAGGTACGTCAGGGATACCCCCTAAATACAGATGTTGAGTACAGTAGGTAGGTTCAGATCTAGTATATGCACAGTGGCCCTGAATGTTAATTGAACAAGGCCAAGTGAATGAAAAGTTACTAAAAACTCTAGAAATAAGTTACTAAAGTTGGCATTGTACATTATAGCTCTTGTACTTAGCATTAACTTGAAAAGTACAGTAGATGAGACCATCTCATTTAAAGCTGTTATGAGGAGTATTGATCTACTAGACACTGGACTAATGGTTGAAATATGGTCTTTTGGATAAAAAAAAGAAAAGAAAACCGAAACAAGCAAACAAATAATTGAATACTGACATGACGTATCAATCGGATTGCAGTAGCATGTATACATTTTAGGCTTTACATATTTATAAGACCACATTTGTATATTTGTATTCGTCAGCTTGTCCCACTGTGGGATCTTTTCATGTATTCCATGTAAGTGTTTCGTCAAAACCAATATTTATTAAGTTAAAAAAAAAAAAATCCCAGAAAGGAATCCTTTTTACACGAGTTGAACTGACTATGCAAAATTAGCCTGTATTTTCCACAGACAGTGGCGCAGTGCTTCTTCATAGCTCCACGGACATGGGTTAGATCCTGAGCTCTGGGTAGTGTGGTGGTTCACATGATAGTCCTTCATTTATGTGGGTTTTCCAGTTTCCTCCCACCACCCAGAAACAGTGTAGGTAGACTGGCTACACAACTTGGGCCCAAGGTTTGTGAAGGTATTTGTATACATAATGTTCTGCAGATGGACTGGGTGTATTGTCTGCTTATGCACACTGGTCCGAGGATAGGCTCTGGGACCAGAACAACCCTGTTCAGGACAAAATGGTTAGCGAAAATGAATGAATGTTTGAATGAATCAAAGTAAATGTGTAAAATATGATTCAAAATCATAACCAAAAACCTTTGGTTTTGGTCACAAGATAATATAGATGTATGGTATGACCAATGACTATAAAGTAAATCCTTCCCTCTAGAGGAATGATCACAGTCCTACTTCAGATATTTGTGAGGTTATGGACACTAGGCCTTTTTATATTTCATTCTTTTTCTTGGCAGGGTGACTCCGGCGGCCCTCTTGTATGTAACGGCTACTTCGAAGGCATCGTCTCTTGGGGCATTGGCTGTGCCAATCCATATTTCCCAGGAGTCTACACCAAAGTTCGTAACTACATCCGCTGGATCAACTGGATCATCGACACCAACAGTGACTAGATGGTGTTTGTTCTTTTTGCAGCATTTTACAGGAAGAAGAAGTGACATATCAAATGTTCAGTGAATACATACTGCCAGTCAGAAGTCTCTGGAGACACACCCTTTTGATGGCTTTAATAAATTAGTTTGGGGTCTGGGGTCAGAGAATATTAGACATTACTAGGTAAATTTAGAAACCTGTCCCCAAACGTCTGGTGGGTACAGTTTCCATATTGTTTTGCACACAAGGAAGAATTCAGTATCACACGTAACAAAAGATCTTTCTGAATTTATTTTGTACACTTCCTTTAAAAAAAAAAAAAGTCTTAAGGGAAAATATCTCGACTATGAGTGAATGTATCCATTGTTTCTTATTATGACATTATTCTCACTCAAATCTAAGATTTTTCACCCTGTTTTTAGATGTTTTCTCATTTCAGTCATTAGATTTTCTTAATCTACTGGCACATCAATTTACTTCTTTCAAGAAAAGTGTAAAGTTTGATAAATGATCTGCCAGGAGAACAACACTGACAGTAGAATCAAGCTTGAAATTTGTGGGAAAAATAACCATCTCTACAAATAGGTTTAATAATCATATATTTGGTTGATTGTAATCTTATAATCGTAATTCCTAGGTCAATATGTCTAAATTCAAGATATTTGCACATGCTAATCATACATCGATGTCATACATTGATCCAACTTGGAGATCGAGAGGGTCACGGGAAGAACTTTTTGGTCAATTTGAGCATTTAGATTGTTGTCCTGTTGCACATTTCATTTCTTTAACTTCTTGTCATTTTTTTGGAATTACTTTAAAATGATAAAATAAGTATATTTGATTAGTTTTCCCATTGAAAAACCATTGGGGGCACAACCTTTTGCACACATCGGTATATATAAGCTATGTTAATCTTGAGAGTTAATCTTGGAAACAAAAGGTATTCAACTGGTTCTTTAATGGCCAAGTCTTGAATCTGACCATACTACTACTACGAATAATAATAATAATAATAATAATAATAATAATAATAATAATAATAATAAAAAACACACTACACTGAAACTACAACGGAAAAATACAACATGAATATAAAGAAGGAACGACTTCACAGTCGCGGTCAGGTTGTGGGGAGCCTCTTGTTTGTGTTGGCTTGTGAGTAAACTGGCAGCCTTTTAATGTTTGCTAATGAGATGTCATTCTACCTTGGGGGGGAAAAAAAATCCAGTATATGACTGTACTGCAATGTAAAATGCATGTAGCTGAAGTATTATCACTTGGGGGAAAAAAAAACGAGAATAAAATGTAATATTTGTTATTCTCCTATGGCAGTGTTGCTTTTCGGCAGAACACCCATGCCATAACCAGGTATATTATACATAATGTCCAGGCATATTATTACACATTAAGCTTTCCATTTCGACAAGCAAGCGAATTTCATCACAATTTCACTTAAAACATCGCACTCATCGCTCAGCGACCTTCGACTTTGACGTGGTTATGTAAGTCGTGTGCGCTCGATGCATAAAGGCATTCGGAATAACATGCCCGGGGGGGTGGAGTAAAGGAGGGGAGACGATCCTAGAACAGGGATTGGCTACATGTCAACATTTCAGGAAAAGTCTGAGCTGAGATATAGTTGAGAAAGTCAAAGGATGGAAAGGAATCAGAAAAAGGAAAGACCGAGCTACAGTTACAGACACGCTCAAAGACCACAGAGCCAAATGGGAGACCTGAAAGGGAGACATGAACTGCTACATGGGCTGACCACAGGATTGAAGGCAAACTCTTCAGGGGTAATGGGGCTGATCCGACAGTCTCTGGAGGCTAAAAAATTCGCCTACTGTCCCTACAGCAAGTTCAGGGTTGGGGCTGCACTTCTGGCCCATGACGGCAAAGTGTTCACAGGTGAGAGGCTGTACATAAAGCAGACGTAATTAAAACACGACCAAATTACCAGCACTTTATTTTAAATGCAATTGCACCTGAAATCAGGGAAGTTTTGATTTAACCTAGAACAAACAACTCAACAAATCTATCTGTTTCTCCATCTGACTGTCTATCTATTCAGTTCATATGTATATATCCCTTCTCTGTCTCTGTACACGACCACAGATTCTCAGTTCCTCAAACTGTTCAATAATATATTCAATATAATGTTATTGGTTACATAAGATACATCAAGAGCGGACTAGCATGCAGCTCTTAGGCACTTGAATGCACTCTTAGCATATCCATAATTTAAAAATGTAAAAAAAAAAAAAGAAAGGAAGAAAAGAAGAAACAACAACATCGCTTCACTGTTGTAGCTCATTTCAGCTGAACCAGTGTGCTAACAAAGAAGAGGAAGCACAGCTCACACCATTTCATGGCAACAACAGACAGACTGTGAATCCACGGAGTATGTGGTCACTCACTGTCCCTCGGATGGCGGTGGGAGAGGACGTACTGTACCGTACCGTCTTTGTGTTCTAAGAAAAGGACGAGAGAGATAGAGAGAGCCCCTGTTTGGTTGAAGCATCTCTCCGGTCATCATGATTACGCTTGAATTTCATAACACAGTCTAGCATGGTAATGATTAACACCGTGGGTGCTGTAACGGTTCAGGCCGGAGTTTGCCTCCCAGTAGGAAAGTAATAAAAGAACAGAACGTTATTTGTGGTCCATAATGGGACTGCAGATCGCTTGTACTAATTAAAAAACACAGGAACTCAGAGCTTAGCAGCACAACTACAAACAACACTGTACACTCGCTCAACCACACAACATAGCCAGGACCAGGACTGCGATTTCAGCCTTGACCTGCTGTACACCTGCAGAACCAGGAATAAACTGAATGGTGTACATATATACGGAATAAAAATCTCTAAGAGAGTAGAGAGTAGAAAGATGTAGCTCATTTATCTGGTCGTCCCGCTTTTCTCTGCTTAATCAATGTACGTGATGAGTCCATCATGCGCAACTTATTAGCTCATCCTCATTATGCATAGATAATCAACATTTACTGACAGAAACAGGAAATAAGAGCATGATCACCATCATCTTGAGGCAAACCAGGTTCCATCCATGGATAACTCAAAAACGTTTTCTTTGTATATCCTCATAAATAAAATGTTTCATATTTTTACTCTGCTTAAGCTCTACATCAAGATCACTGCACTAATTGAAACACGTACACATACTCTTAAGACAACACCCCCCCATTTCCCCCCCACACCCCCTCCCTGTCTAGGAACATCTTTTTGAAGCTTGCCAGGAAGTAAACAATTTTTTTTTTTTTTTGCTTTGAACATCATACATGTGGTGTTAAATTGCACCAGATCCATGAATTTCAAAGCACGTGTCACACGTCACAAAATCCTACATTGTTAACCATCCTTATGGCTGGTTTTGGGTTTTTTGTAGTAGGCATAATGGTTGTAAGATGCTTTTGTATGCGTCACCCCACACCTCCACGCAGTAACACAAGTAAACAATACACAGTGTACAAGGCTTTATGATTCAGGATGTGCCTCGTTTTATTTTCTCCCAGAACTACACTGTTCATTGCCAGGTCTGCTTGCTCATGTGTTATAAGAAGTTTCCAGCAGATCTTGGAATCTAACATCACCTGCAGAAATGTATTTCATATACAGTTTCTATATTCAAATCATCTTTTAACGAATTTTCATCAGTCGTCTTCGTTCATTCATACAGCGCTATGAAACCCTATTTTCCCCTTCTTGAGTTCTTATTTTTTGCATGTGTCACACTTAAATCTTTCAGATCATCGAACAAATACTTTTTCATAGCAGTATATACACACGTGTGCGCACACGTGTGTGCGCGTTTCGTTTACCATTTCCAAACAACAAACTCGATTTTGCTAAAATCAGCAAACCATGACGAGGTGTGCTGTTTTAGAAAAACTGACAATTCAATGTTGTCATGTGATGCAGAATGGCGTAAAGTTGATTATTCAACAATAAGCGCACATCCTCAAATGTTTTATTCCTCTTGTACCACTAGCAACTATTTAGTTTTAACTACTTATTATTTATTAATTACAGAACACCGTGTTGCCACATTTCAGCCTTTTATAGATGCATTTATTAACACTGAACACTTGTCCACAGGGCAAGATAGTTCCTGTTATCACTTAGGATATGTACCGCTCTTTTCCTCTCTCTCTCTCTCTCGAAGGCGAACCTTATATGTTACAAAATGCTGACACTGGAGACTCCTTCCAAAAATGAGAAAATTAACCCTGTCTTTACAGAAAACATTGTCGTATTAACAACTACGCGTTTCGAAAATCCGTTTATACGGAGATATAACATGACAGTTTTAGAAGGTGGGCATTAATACAAACCTGCGATGTCACCGGTTTCACTGGTTCACTACTGTGCGATTTGCCATTATAGAAAAATCAGATAAATCAAAATTAAGAATTCATCACCACCTTAGTATCTTTCTTAACAAAACATAACGCCAACAACAATCTTATCCTGTTTGTTTTTTTCCCCTCGAAATAGGCTGCAATGTTGAAAATGCTTGCTACAACCTGGGCATCTGCGCAGAGAGGACCGCCATCTCAAAGGCCGTATCCGAAGGATACAGAGATTTCAAAGCTATCGCAATAGCCAGGTACAGCATCAGTGGTTATTATGGTTATTATGTACATTCAAGTAGATAACAGCTGTCTATGTAGCAATCATTTACATCAGTCCGCTTTGCTTCAATAGCGATTTGTGCGAACAGTTCATCTCCCCCTGTGGAGCATGTCGGCAAGTCATGCGGGAAGTAAGTCAAGCGCCTAACGTTTATTCTGTAAATGAGTATGAACGACTTGAATTTGTAATATCTCATTTTTCACGTCATCAGTTTGGTGGGAGCTGGGCAGTTTACCTATCCAAGCCGGATGGTTCCTACGTGGAGATGACAGTCGAAGAACTGCTGCCTGAGTCTTTTGGACCAGAGGATCTAAAGAGGAAGCGCGTGCACGCTATTCCGAATGAATTTTAAGCTTTTGAATGCAATTTGGTACAGTTATAGGAGAGATCTTTTTCTTTTTTTGTGTTTTTAAGAATCTAATCCAAGCATGTATTAGAGTAGTTAAAGGCATAAAGGGTCTTGTTTGAGGGCCCTGGGATTGAACATGTAAAGGTATTTGTATTGAGAGTGGCAAAAGCCTTCTAGCAAGTGAGTATATATATATATATATATATATATATATATATAAAAAACGTTAGTGGGTTTCCACAGTGTTTCCCTTTCAGAAAGGTTTCAAAGTCGAACCCCTCTTGAAACCATTAACTATCTTTATATATAAAAAAAAAAAAGGTACAAAATTTAAACCCTTAATGGATTTCCTAGCTTACGTCTGAGACTTGAGCAGTTGTGCTTCTTTTCTGCCTCGAGGTTTGTTACTTCTGGTGCTCGAAATTTCAAAAAGGAATGCACTTTACAAGTTGTAAATATAATTTTGTGTAAATTTTAGACTTTATTTGAGGTACGTTTATATGCTAAATTAAACTGATACAATCCAATGAATGGATGTTTAATTCTTTCAGTTATGTTGTATGTGTTGTCTGTTACATGCTTGCTGAGTATATTTTATCGTCAGGGATGCTGGGTGGAAAAAACGACCGTGCTAAACGGTCGCAGTAAGGATTAATTAATTAATCAATTAATTAATTAATTGAAATTCAATAAATAAACAAAACACTTAGGATGTACTATGTCAGAAAAAAGATCAATAATGGGTTCTTTTTTTTTAAATATTTATCCATTTAGAGTTACTAAAGTTGTGGAATGTCTGTGAAGCAGGTCAGCTCGTGTCATCACTTACCTCATAGCTGGTATACAAGGTCATTCGGTCATTCCTCCAGTCACCAGTCTTTTATTCCCCCCTTCTTGTGACAAAGCAAAGTTACAATGCACCGACACTGGAGACCATAAAGAATTAAACAAACACCTCCTAGCTTCTCAGGGAAAAAATCACTGATTTTCACCTAAAAAACGAAAGAAAAAAAAAAAGAAAAGAAAAAAAAAATCCTACTACTGATACTACCAAAATGAAAAATACAGTCTGTATTTTGTGTACTTTTTTGTAAAGTTTATTTAAATTAAACATTATGAATAAGACATGGAACAAACAAACAAACAATGCAACATCTTATAAATTAAATATCTTCCTTTAAATAATGGTGACGTCTCACGAAATCCTTTTAAGGTCAGGACGCTAAAGTTCGAGTTGACCCTCGAGGACAGGATCTGTACTTTAGACACACTACGAGGAACCTTATCAAACGCACTCGGGTTCCATTATTTTTGCATGATGAAAGTTTAACCTGGACCAAGAGGTGAAATTTAAAGAAAGACGTTACATGCTAGATGTCAAAGCAAAACATGGCAACTATTTTTTTCCATGCAAGCAAACACATTTCACGATCACACACACACAGACACACTCATTAACGGTGAAGAAATAGTGCCTTGAACAGGATTTGTTTGGTTATATAGTAGGCTTGTTCGATCACGAGTGCATTCCTCAGCTGAAAACATTACCGACCTATCACAGCTTTTAAACAGCTGTGGATTAAAGCGGCCCCAAACACAATGGACATTTCACTTATTTAAATTATTAATGCACTCAGTAGTAGTAGTAGTAGTAGTACTAGTAAAAGATCAAGCTGTGTATTATTAGCAACGATAAGTTTGTAGGAAAATAATGCACAGGTCATTTATATACTCTACATTTAGATCTCGATCTAAAACGAAATCATTTCCAGCACACAAAGTGAGGTAACTTCCTAGAGCGTAGATCCCAAAATAATAACCTTAAACGGACTTGTTTTGTTACATAGCTCAACAAATAAAGAGGTGGCGCTTGCTCCTAAAGCATCTCTAACTCCTTATATGCATACACACTTGCATTCTGACAGGAAGGTCCTCCGTTTGTGCATGAACCGATCTGTCAATGTCCTACAGCAGAAAATCAGCAGCTAAAATAAGGTCCAAAGACTATAGTTTTCCGTTTTCCCCCACAATGTAAATGACATGGTTGGTAGTGCAACCCCTGCTGGCAGAAAAAACAAAGCACATACCTGGATCTGCCATTGGGGGGGGGGGGCACTCAGCCAGTGCATAAACCAGGATGTTCTGTGTAAGAACATTTTCAAACCAAGCCTCAAAAAAGCCACCCATTGGAGTCCTGACCTGATGTTTTAAAGATTCCTACAAGGCTTTTGAACCCACCTCTTTATTTTTTAGAAGTTGCAGAGTGCAGATCAGGCCAGGTGGGAACGTAGTGCCTGGGCAGCGTGCCTTCTGTCAGCTTCTCCATCCACAGGTTCAGCCGGTCCAGCTTGTGATGAAGCTGTACAGTGTCGTCCTTGTCCTTGGAGAACGTGGGCCTGAACAGGCAAAAGTACTTTTTATGGCCATTAAGGGCCAGCACGTGGCCGGTGTAGTCCGGTTTACAGGAGGACGCACCATCTTCTTCCTCGTCTTCTGAAAGCCTGGCTGAGGGCGCCATCTCCAAGAGTGAGTCCACCCACCGCCTGTGCTTGTCAGTGTTAAAGAAGGAGTAGTGAAGACTCTGATACCTGAGAAAAGGCACACAGTTAGGATTGGAAATATGTAACGAAATGTAAATATTTCACGCAAGCAACTAAACTTTACAGTCATAAAAATGAACAGGAGTCATTTTCCAACAAGCTGAAAGGTAAAAGAGACCAAACTAGTAAGTTTAATACGGTTCTCTGGCATTTTCAGCTTTAGGTTTGAGGAGAGTTCAAATTTTCTGTCAGTCATAACATGAGGGACTCCAGTTCTGAAGTGCAGACCTCCATCAAGGACAACTGTGGACTCTTCTGGGACAGGCAAATCTCCAACCAATCTTGCTATTTTATATTTATGAATGTCATCAGATTTCTACATTGGCTATGTTTTTTCCCCAAACTAATTGAACTCGAACAGCATGTTAAGACGTACTGCATTGTTGAATGCAGACTTCCACCAAGGCCAAACGCCATAGCTCACAACGATAGCAACAGTGAAACGAATTTCTTGGATTTCTGCTGCAACATTTAACAGGTTCTACCCAGGACCATGCTTTACCTTGCCGCCAAGTTTCATGGAAATCAGTTCAGTGGGTGTTGTGCAATACTGCTTAGAGGCCAACAGACAGACAGAAAACTGGACAGTGGTAGCTCAGG
>JAQLOM010000016.1:12419929-12446197 GCA_030068315.1 Chrysichthys thysi
ACACACACACACCCACACACACACACACACACACACACACACACACACACACACACACACACACACACACATATATACATATAAAACTTGTGATTTTATACTTACATATTTTTTTTTCCATGTCTTATTTATTATACGGTTTTATTTCATTACTTTGTTTTACTTTGCCTCGTAATTCTACATTGTAAATCTACAGTGAGATTGTACTGCGCTCCACTGGCAGGCTGCCATTACACAAGCTTCCAGTTCACCAGCTATTTAATAAACACAGAAATCTCGCCAGCCTGGGTATTATTTTTATTTTTATTTTTATTTTTTTAAAAGTCATCGTTCACTGAAAATCGCTTATAAAACCAGTGTTGTAAATCTCTCTTTCGAACATCGAGTTCGTCACAGAGGCGGGACCAGAGGAGAGGCAGCCAGACACAAAATGGCGAACATGAAATGCTTAGGAAAACATCTGAAACCTGAATGCACAGAAAATGCTTTGTGTGCAAATATGTAGCCTCACAGAGACTGGTCAACATGATGCTACCACCACCATGCTTCACTGCAGAAACGGTGTTATCAGGTGATGAGAAGGTGTTCGGAGTTCTCGAAATGTAGCAAGGACAAAAAGGTTCAAATTGTGTCTCGGCCGACCAGAGAACCCTCTGTCCACATGCTTACGGCGTCTCGAACGCACCTCTTGGTATTCCCATAGCTCATTACTTTTTCACAAAGCCCATCTCGACAGAGAGTCTGACCCACGGTGAACGAGGTTTCCTGTTATCACAGAGCTGTGATAACTTCGGTTGGTTTCTACCGTGTCTAATGTCCTTACCCTATCATGGATTTTGTGTGAACGGCCTCCCCGAGGACTTGCAGATGTGCTGTAATCTTTCCGTGTCTTAAGAATGAATTTAATCGTGCTCCGAGGGATGTTCAAAGTCTGGGACTTTTCTTTTTGCATATAATAAAACCCTGACTTTTGATTACACTTTGCCAGAACTTTGTCCCAGGCTTGTTTTGACAGCTCCTGAGTCTTTATGAAGCGGCTTGTTTAGGTATGTACTCGAACAAGCTCGCAGGCTTCCAAGAACAGGCATAATTAAATGCAGATGATGTGACACTTTAATTACGGGTGGATCACGTTCAACTATTTATATGATTTCTGATTGTCCTGGTCGCACCTGAAGTAATTCAGGGGATCCACGGGAACGGGGGTGAATACATGTTCAGACAATGAAAACACACACACACACACACACACACACACACACACACACACACACACACACACACACACACACACGCAATCATTATGGGCTGTTTTGTGTAGATTCCAGGCTTGCAATCCCAATCAAGTCCATTTCAGTTCCAGGTTGGAACAATCCAATACAATGAGTAAAAGTTCAACAGGGTGAATATTTATGCAACGCGCTGTACCGTGCTTATCTCTCCGCATGCTGTAAGCGTATGACCATATAAGACATGTCACAGTAGGTTAATAGCCCCACAGTACCTTACTCAGGTAAATATTCACTAATATCTTGAAGGATGTCGGAATCTTTTTCTCAGCTCAAACGAGGTCTTGCGAGGTCTTTAGATTTTATTTGGCAATCCATTAAGAGTTCACAGAGACTGGAGAGCCTGAGTGATGAAGAGACTTCAGAGATTTTAATATTTGCATTAAAACGGCCCACTAAGGTTCTGTTTTAGCCCCCGTTTTACGCAGCGCCTTGGATATTTCAGTAAATTTAATTATGATTTCGTAATTATGTTTACGTTCCATGGCGACATCATGTAACCGGATAAATCCGCACTGCTACAACTCGTAACTTTAAGTATGATGCAGAGTACCTTTGCGCCGACGTCCTTCAGGCCCTGGTGCATGTCACGGAGCACGTCTTTGGGCTGGCGCGGGATGCCGTTGTGCTCCACCTCCCTCAGCTTGCGGTGGTAGTGCTCCAGCTTCCTCTGCAGCTGTTGGATGGTCTGCGCTGACTTCTGATTCTTCTTCTCAAATACTTGCTTGATGCGTGTGCTCTGCTGCTTGTCGGCATTGTTGGCCAGCTTCAGGTACTCGGCTACGTTGTCGTCGCGTGCCGTCTGTTCGATCTTGATTTGCTCCGTGAGCTTGAGGATCTTCTGCTGCAGCTGCGAAATGGCTTGTTTGGTGCGCTGCGGGTCGGGAGCGCCGTCTACCGAGTCGACGCCGTATGCGCCGCCGCCGTCTGAGCTGCCGGACAGAGCGTTGGGGGATGCGGCCAAACCGGACACCTCTAAACGATCCACCTGAGAGAGGGAGCGAGAGACGGAGAGAAAGAAAGAAAGAAGAACAGAGAGGAAGAAATAGAATGCAAAGAATGCATGGAAATAAGAAATGAAGATGGTGAGCAAGAAAACCAGAAAAAATTAAACCCAAAAAAAGAAAGAAAGAAACGGAAAGCAAGAAAGAACAAAAACAAGCACATTCCTGTGCAATGAAAAAAAAAAAATCAATACAAAACCACAAAATCAATAAAAATCACCATGGCTGTGAGCACACACTCCACGCTGGCCATGACAGAGCACACACACTGCGCTCACACTTCCACATGTCGTATGCAGGAATCTGCAACTATCGTAAGAGACTCTGACTGCCTGGACTTCTGTACTGTGACAAGACTCCTGCAATCCACAGAGATAACGCCTGAAGCTCGGGGTCACTGATAAAGTGGCACACTGCTCCACGTTAAAATGCGCAGCGCTGGAAACAGAACGAGCAACACCTGAGAACGAAAAAAACACTCAAGACCCAAACCTGAAGCATGATTTCAGAATTTTAATGAGACGCATGACCTTCCGCGCACACATCCGGAGCAAGTAAAAAGTCCGTCAAGGGGTGGGGTGGGGTTGGAGCCCCCCAGGGTTGGGGGGGGGGCATCTGTAATAAAGTTAAATCCTATGGATCTCAGAAAACTGCACTGTGACAAACATATCACTTATAGGTCAGGATTATGTCATCATATCGCCCGGTTGGAGGTTCAAATCACATTCTGTAAGGGAAAAAAAAAAATCAAATCAACTAAAGCATCTATTGTTATTAGCGAATGGAACTGAACTGAACTAAAAATAATACTGTATATTACTTTCCCTGTCGGATTATAAACAGTCAGACAGAAAGGGATGGGGAAAATTTTTTTTTATTGCCATCCATTAAAGTAGCTTCAGCACCTGGTACAAGTGTTCATACAGCTATCGTTCTTTTTATTACACAGAAACTGCTGTAAAAGCACCTAGCAGCATTACGTCATTGTACACACCGTACGTAAACTCCCCACAAACGTCTAAAGACCCTCACCGGAAATGATGATGACGACGATGATTAATCTGCCTTGACCGTGGGTTCTTTATCTCGTACCCCACGGTTCGTTTTGATTAGGAGAGTGCTAAAGCCTCTTAGCGAGCTGACTTAGCTTAGTGAGATGCCATGAAGCATGTCTTAACAATGCAAGAACACTGGAAGAATACAAGGCTTAAGAACCCGTCAATTACTCCAGCAATTATCGCAGTGCCGCTGACTACAAACTGACGTGTGCTATCACTGTTTGGACCCCAAGTGATAAAAGAAACTCCCAGATGGTAATAAAATTTATTAGCCAGCCCACCATACAAGGAAAAGGTTCAATGTGATCCCAAGTCCACTGATTTGCAAAGCTAAAAACGGTAGCTAACGTAAACAATACAAAGCAATTCATCAACGCGCAGCAATGTCAGCCAGTCTTTGGTAAACATCTCGCCTATGAGCGATGTCGTGTTATACGTCTACCCTGCTTACGTGCTGTTATTTGAATCGATCAAGCAACTTTATTTCCTTCTAGCAAGAAAATTTCCCCTACGTCAAACCATTCCTGATTTAGTCCCCCTTATAATAATACTCTCATATGCCCTCTTCTGGGAAGGGTTTCTACCATATTATGAAGCATGCTATAGGGATTTGTGCTCATTCAGCCACAAGGGCATCACTGAGGTCAGGCAATGACGTTAAATGAGGAGCCCTGAGAGGCAGTTGGCATGCTGATTCATCCCAAAGGTGTTCAAGGGGTTGCCGCTAGGGCTCTGAGGAGGTCACTCAAGTTCTTCCACTCCAACCTTAGAAAACCGTATCTTCATGGAGCTCACGTTGTGCTCAGGGCCTGGAAAATGTTTGGGCTAGACCCCTTATTTCCAATGAAGGGAAATGTAAGGATACAAAGCTATCTTATATTATTTGGGCTTCCAACTTCATGGCAACATCATGGTGTGAGGGTCAGGTGTCCACATCCTTTTGGTTTTCTTGATGTTTCCACACATCTGCATAGATCGTGCCATCGGTGCACGCCAATTAATCCAAGGAGTTTAAAAAAACAAAACCATTCTACTAGAGCGCATATGTCCACTCAGTGCATCTGGCTCGTTTATAGTCTGTGCGACCCCTGAGCCTACCATTCCAATGAGGAAAAGCACGGACAGACATTCTGGACGGTTCCACCACCATTGCTCTAGCAATACCAGGTGAGTCAAATGAGTTGGATTATTATCAGACCTCTCAGGAGAACTAGGTGGAAGACCAACACACTGCAAGGACAGAAAGGTGAAGAAAAGCAGCACCACCTGCTGGGAAATCCTAATCTTAACCTCAGGCCAAAGCCTTTAGAAGAAAAAGAAGTTAGCGGGTTGCCCGGATGCCACAACCTGGTGCAAAATCAAACGTTCGAGGCATTCGATGGCTTTATTACTACTTGGGTTGTTTATCTGGAGTACTCCATTTGACAGTGACATCTGCACTGGCTTTGAAAACCCACAAACCTTAGATAATCCTCACAATCTTCTCAGAAAAGCCTGTAGTTAGACACAAATTCTGGCACCTTGCTTTAGCGTGCAAGGACACGGATCCCATTATTGGCATAAAACCGCTGCAAGTAAATGAAGCATGCTAATGACGTGAGGATCTTGTTAAACCTTATACAACCGTGGCAGTGGTGCGTTGCAGAATACCAAAAATACAACGTGCTCACCTCGATCTTGGGATCGTACTCTGGCACAATACAAGTACTAAAGGAGCATGCATATTTAAGCACAAGTGTTATCACGGAGATGGCATCTTTCAGTGTAATAAGCAGTGCAGGACCACTTGGAGAATCTACATACGAGACTCCTAGTTTGTGTGGTAGAAACATCAGGAGATATATGTTCCAGCTTGTAGAAGTGCCCAGTATTTCCATCACATGACTCAATGGGTAACTTGTGTTTGCCCTGAAACGTTATGTCTTGGTGTCAACATTAGCCAATACAAGAAACCAGTTGGCCATATTTCCAAACTATATAACATATTCTCCCTTGCATGTTTCAGAAACTAGTTCCACTCAGGCCCAAGCAGAAAGATGAAACAATAAACCTGATTAGTGCAATCCGTCACCCAGAAAGCATGACTTCTCCTGGTCTATGGAGAGATTTCTAGGGTTAAGTTCTGGGCTTAGGTTTATGGCCAGCAGGATGAAGCAGCCATGAGCTTGATCTAAGGCTATGAAAGAATCTTTGAATCCTTTAACCTGGTCTGTAATTAAAAGACCCTCCTAGGCCACAGCAAATACAGGAAGCATTTGATTGATTAATGAGCTTTTTATTTACTTACTCTGTCCGATTCCTCGGTAGAGTGATAGCCAGAGGTCAGGAGCATGTCGACCAAGGCGGGGCTGCTGGGGGTGTCCGTGGTGGAGGACGATCGCGGGCGTCCAGACTGCATCAAAGCTTCCTGGGTACTGCGCCGATGGATCTGGGGGCTGCCTTTCTGGGGGGGCTCCCCTCCCCCCCCAGTCTTGCTGCGGCGACTCTGCAGGCTGGTCCCTCGCTTCATCATGGGGGGAGCGCTACGGATCTGCTGCAGCATACGGCTCAGAGCTGCGGGGGGGGTGGAATTGGGTGGGAGGTCAGAGTCAGGAGGTGTGACGTTAGCGGCGGAGGCTTCCCCCGACTCTGACCCTGCCTCTGCGGCCTCGGGTGCAGGACACGCAGAGGAAGAGGAGAGGTCTTGTGGCAGGATGGACGAGCGCCGGCGCTGGGCTTGGAAGAGCTGCTTCAGGCCATGGCCGAGCGCACCCATGTTCTCCAGGGCATTCTGAGTAATTCTGGACAAGCCGGGCTCAGACGCCCTCCTGCTCGTCCACGGTTCGGCTCGAGCCCCAGAGTCTGGCTCCTCCGCAGCAGGTTGCTCGCTAGCGCCCTGATCCATCTCAAGGCTGCCAGGTTCAACTTAGAGGGTCAGCATAGGGGCAGGGTCTAACTAAGCCCCGCCACCCCTTACCCTCTGACAGGCAGATTCAAAAGCCAGGAAGCAGGGGGCTTGGCACTCGGGTGGATTCTGTGAGCGTGCATGCATCTGTGGATTGGCTGAAAGTCATGCTCGTCTACCACAGAAGGAAAACAACATGGATTGTGACATGCAGCACTGAGTGATGGCAAACAAGCAGCAAATACCGCAAAGCTCAAGCTAAAAACAAAGCAGAAGCACTTCGGTTGGCTTGGAGAGATCAGGGTGTGGCAATCTTCGCACCTAATCATATTCTGAGGTGTCCAGTTCCTCAACTGATATCATTAGGATATGACTCATTGTTGTGCCAATCCCGTAAGTCTTAAGTCACAGAACAAACATGCCAAACCTGTATGTTTCTCAAAGCCAAGGTACTCTTGCTGCACTTGCTACACTAATAATGACACACACTACTAAGCAGTTTACACTCATGGGTGGTGATGTGACAAAACATCTACGAAAGAATTAGCGGTAGGAATTTCTGCAATGCCCACAAAGTCTTTAATGAATTCCAAGAAAACGGCATGTCTGAGGTTTAATATATGATCAGTCCACGTACAGTATGGACATAAACATTCCTAGACATCAAAATGGAAATTCTTAACATCAGCCGAACAGCCAGAGTCCGACCCCTTCGGCGAGGTTCATTGCAGAAATTCACTCTCGACCTAGTGTTAATTACTGCCGAGGATGACATCGAAAGCATGGACACAAGTTAAAGCAGCGTTTTAGCGTCTGGGAGTCATGTGGGTTACGTGGCGTGTGAACTGGGGCAAACTTTGGTAGCAATTTCTCACTGGAGACACGAGGAGCCAGTAACCCTGGTACTCTTTCGCCTTTCCGTTAAGTGCAAAACGTCGCACTCTTTAGGCACTCGTAGGCATATTAACACTGACGCCTGGTTCATTGTAATACCTCGTAATAACATCCTGTAAGGCAATACTAAACATTTCAGAGAATATTTGGCACAGAGAACATCAACCCACACAGTACATCTTTTTTTCTGGATGAACAAAGAAGAAGACAAACAGTTCTGCATGAGAGACGAGAGAGGGGAAAAAAAGAGAAGAAAAAAAGAGAGAGAGAGAAGCAGAGTGTGTTGCTTACCATCAGACCAGCCCGGCCTCCTCTGGCTCTCAGTTCAGGAACGACTATGGAAGAAAATGGACGCAGTTGTCAGGCTCTCCTCATCCAATAACAAGTCCATTCGACACCCGTGCATATCGGCCATCGGTGAATGAAACGCGAGACGGGCAGGATAATTCACAGCAGTGTATAAAATCAGGCCCGCGAGCAGCACTTTAAAGCTTCTGAGCCCGTGCTTCGGCAGACTACTCACTACAGCAGATTTATAAACCCATTGCAACCTGACTAGATGATCATTCTAGAAGTTCCTGGCTGACGTTCATGAGGCCTTGGTATGCTGAAGTGAGATCACGGTCTCGCATGTGATCCCAAATAAATCACTCAACAGCCCCATCTTGCCTTTAAAAGCTGTGTTTACATTTCAAGTACTTATTAATAATTGATCATTAATAATTGAATGCACTCGAAACGGGGGCTTATTCGCAATACGTGCTTGCTACAGCCGTCAGGGCTCGTCAACTGGCAGACAGGTGTCCAGATGTGGACTCAAGAACGTACCGATACTTCAGTGGACCAAATCAAGTACTTCAAAAAATACCATTTACAATATAAAAAAACCTGCCCTGTAGTTTAGCCATTCCAGTTTGCTAAACATGACCCAGTGTGTATCCTGTAGCGGACAGGTTATTCCGTCAAAACATGCGAACTCACACAACTACATATTTCAAACTGCGCCTCATGCTGCGTCACAGGACAGCATTAAAAGAAAAAAGAAAAAAGAAACACTCGGAGAAAAGTGCTATCTTCCGTCTTCTGCATGCAGACGAGCACAATTGGTTAGCGTCACTGCGATTAACAAAGGAGACAGAAAGCGTCATCCCTCCCTCCTAAAGACCGCAACCAGGTTCCCTCCCTTGGTTCCTGGTCTTCGGATGGCTGCGGTAACGTCTGGATTTGAACTCGGGATCTCTTGAGGAAAGGGAGAACGCTTGTGTTGTGTCGCTTGCAGCCCTAAAAACAAACGCTTCATGGAAAGAAGCCTATGCGTTTCTTCTGTCTACATCACACTCAGAACTGGTGTCTCATCCACCAGAGTCGCATGGGCTTCGAGTAATTACTTGGAATACGGTTAAGCATGTAAGAAGGTAACTATGGTCGCCATGCAGTCACATGAATTGCTTACCCAGACTTTTGTGAGCAAGGGATTTTTATGAAATTTGACCTGTGTGAATTTTGGTTCAAAGGTACAACACAGAAAACGTAGCCACTTAAAAACGTGTACTAATCGAATCGAAAACATATTTGGTTCAACTTCAACGGACACCCAAAATGGCCCCCCCATGCCATTTCTCCAGGTCGTAGAACCGCATGCATCCAACCGCACACACTTTTTGGAAAAATCTTACACTACCTTGGATATATATGGGAACAACGTGGACCTTGATTTTAAAACATAAAACTGGAAAAAAAAAAAAAAGTATTGCAATATAAAGGCTTTTAGTATCCTCCGATAACACTGCAGGGATGAAATTTTCCTGAAAATTTCCAAGTAGTGCCCCATTGCGGGTTAAAACCACAAATGTCTTCGTATTCGCCATTTCTGGGCCTTATACAGCGGGACACATCCCAGACCTTTTTCCCCAAACCCGTCAGCAAACAGTCTCTTGCCACACTGCTGACATATAAAGACGTATTACGTTCTCCTCATCATCAGCTGATTAAGTCTTCAAAAAAAAAAAAACTAAACAAAAAACAGGAAAAGGATGCTGCAGTTGTGTGTAGACACAGAAAATGACCAAACTATCCAAAGCAAACACTTCAGCACACTGAGACACTAGCCAAAGCAAAGACCCTTTACCTGAGGAACAAGAGAGAATGCATGAACTCCAAACATCTCCCAGCTGACACCATGGATGACTCAGAGCTCTTATTCAGTTACTCAATCTGGAGTGTCCGTGTCCGTTTATGAAATGTCAGTCCAAAGCCCTTTACAAGACTACACAATCGATTAGCCTTTCAGGCGAACCGCTGACCAGTGAGCCGCACAGAGACGCATCTTTGATTAACACGGGAGACACACTGAGCGGCGTACGGGAACTGTCAGCGACGGCACCGGCGCGTTCAATAATTAATTAACCAGATAAAGAGCGACACGTTACATTCGCACACTTAGCACAGCTATCGCATACCATTCCTGAAACGCCCTAAGGGATCGGGGCTGCGAGGAAAGGTAAATGGAGGCGAACAATTGGCTAGAGAAATGAGTCACGGTCCCCATATGCTGTTTAAAAACACGCCCCATGGTGTGTACACATACACCAAGGGCACTGCACTTTGAGTGGATGAAGTGGGTCAGCTCATTTGCCGTACCGCTCTCTCGCTCAGTCTTACTCACACAGCTCGTCAAGGTCACATCAGAGATCGGCAGGAGCGGCCGGGACAAAGGAGCCGGCGCAGGTAAACCTCCGGTGCCTTATCGGACCACTTGATTTGCTGTGGACAAATTTCTCCAAGCGGGATTAGTTCGGAAACCAAGCGTGACACGGAACGGGGTGAAGAACCGAGGCTGGGGCTGATTTCGTTCGAGCCCAGACTGCGGAGGTGATAGGCACGTCAGGGGATTACACACTTTAAAAGACAGAACATATTTCGTGTGGAAGAAAGTACAAGTCAGCAAAGCACACACAGTCCAATCAAAGACCAACTTACGCAAAAGAAGAGATTAATGGGGGGCAGGGGGGGTTCCAGTTGTTCATTCGAACGAATATATACCCACCTTTCTTGTTTAACCCATCTGGTATTTGGAGGAAACGCAACATGAGCCCAGTAGAGCTCAACACAAATGCAGCGGTCTGTGTTTAAGCGTGGGGAACAGTTTGGTTCGCATCACTCTCATTACACCATTGATGAAACCTTGTGATATAATGCACCGCTCAACTTTAAGAGCTTCATTCACGAGCTAATGACAGATATTAGATTTCACCCCTCCCATCTAATATCACACCCAGTCATCACTAACCATCAGTGCGTGCGCTTATACGGGCACATTCCCTCGCGTGAGGGATGCCGATACACTGACGATATGGAAAACACGAGTGAGCGAGTGACCGCTACAAACCGTAAATAAAACAGAAACTGACCGACGCCTCTCCTCGGAAGACTTTCTCTTCCTCTCTGACTGTGCAAGTCAGAAGGCAGCACTCACAACACTGGGACCATTTTCTCGAAATGACAAGAGAATTAACAACCAGCATCACCGTACCTCGTCCCATTCATCAGTTCGCCCGCTCTGTCGTCTCCATTTAGAAAGACAGTGTGAATTAATCCTCGTTGGGGTGGTGGGGGTGGGGGGGGGGGTACTCCAAAATAATCTCTTCAGGTCATAGACGATAACCGTCACTCGATCCAGATGAGACGGGGCAGTTCTTCTTGATTTGTTCTTCTTGTTGTCGACTGGCCTGCAAAGCCTGGCGATATTACATGCTGAAAAAACATGCGAGAGGGGAAAAAAGAAAACAAACAAACAAACCACAACATTACACAAGACATTACACAACATTAGAGTCCGGTATCAGAAATAGAAAAACAAATTGCACCGCTCGTATCGATCGACCCAGACCACGTCTGGCACCCGGGACCTTCTTGTACGTCTCGGGAGACGGATTGAAGATGAATCGGAACACGTCTGGGTATTAATCGGGTATCAGGGCTGCACTGATCACCTGATCAAGACAACAGAGCGGACAAGACTTAACACCCTAAATGCTATGTAAGCCCAAAAACAAAACCCCATCGTAGATGTATACAGGGGTCGAATCGGATCAGGAGGAGAACCTGTCCTGGATGTAAACCTTGTCCTGATCACTTCACTCTGTGCCTAGGACCAGCATCATGTTCCTCACAAGACACCTGAAGTCAAATGTCCCATCTTTTTAGATCAGTTCTACAAATGGCATCTCATCACGATTCATGATTTGACCATCTGATCAAAAGGGGCTCCCGAGGATGGATAACGCATTCATCTGTGGAGCCCTGATGTGCTGATGGCCAGTTTACGCCCTTTTTCGGCTACTTCAAACACCAAGAGATTGAATCTGATGAACCCGCATACATTGGACACGACACATCACATCGGCATCATTTATCAGCACGACACATGTCGAAATATCCCCAGGTCCGGGCACGGTTTTCTCTGGATAGCTAAGGTTAGGTAGTAAGTCACCTGTCTCACGGTTACCCGGCTGGCTGCAGCGCCAGTGTGCTGACAGGGAGGAGACCTAGCTAACTTCCGATACATTAAACCACCTGACAGCCGTTTAAAAGCCATTCTCAGGCTACTTCCCCCAAACCCCGGGGTCTCTCTGGGTGACCCGACAGGCCCCGGTGAGGTTAGTGTCCCTGACGTCTGCTACACGTCTTGCTAGCTAACGTCCAGCCCAAGCTAGCCGAAGTCCCTCTCAGGGCTAAACATGCTAACTCAGCTAGCTTCGCTAAGAGCCTCAGAGATGCTAGGCGGAGTTAGCATTGCTAAGGGGAGCAGCAGGAGGAGCAGGACACGGCTCGGGACATCCGCTGACCCCGCGCTGGTGGTGAATTATACATGGAGTAATGTTCTGTCAGCGATGGACACTGGGTGCGAGGTGGGATTTAAGGGAGAATACGGTGCAAAACAAACTTACGTGAGCCCTGAGAGGATTGCGCCGATGACCGTTCGGTTTATTTCTCCCGTTGGGACACTCCCACGATGACGTCAGTAAGCACGCACGGCGAGACACGCAAAAGGGCAAACGCTTCACCGTGCGGTGTTTACTCACTCACTCACCTACTGGATAAAGCAGGGCTGGATCCAGCTCTTAGGAACAGGGTGGGTCACGAGCATTTTTGGGGGAGCCATAAAAAATATATTATATATATATACACAAACACACAAATAATAAGCATTAGGTTTTGCCTAACATACTGCCAAACCTGACAATTTATGCTATATTACACACAGATTGGTTTTTAAATTCAAATTAAATATTAAAAAGACATATGACGTATTTTAAAATCTCTTTCTTCCCCTCAGGTGGGTGGTCCAGGCTTGTGATTGGGGGGGGGGGCCTGGGGGGGGCAGGCTTGTGTTGTGATGGGGGGCCAGGGGGGGACAGGCTTGTGATTCTCCATGATTCCAGCCTTGTGACCCCCCCCACCCCCGTAGAGCCAGGCCCTGGTATAATCTGTTTGCATTCAGCACATGCTTACACTCTCAGCATGTCCCAGTTATTTTCCTGATTTCTGATATCACTGCATGCATGTAAACAGGTCTGCTCCGATTCATCAGATTTTTTTCTCATATCGCATATGGGTCACATAAAAATGAGTCAGAATCAGAAAACTTTAACCCTGTTCTGGTACCATGAAAAAAGTCATATTCATGGCATAAAACATGCTGTATGAGCAGAATAACACAACTTTATTACAATATTTTGTTTTCTTTGAAATAATATGGTCTGACAATGTGTTATAAAAATCCAAATAATATTGCACAACGCTTCATGTGCGAGTTTCCGCTTATTTCACCCCGCTGTAGGCAAAAATGTTACTCTTGGCATTGGTTGCACAACTAATTTGGTTTTCATGTCACTTGATCTGGGACAAATACAGTATCTCTCGCGTTGTCCTGGATGACGCTGTGTGGTGCTTGCGGCTGCTGCGGGTGCTTCTGGGCGGGGGATTTTTGGTACAAAAATCCAGCATTGCTTGTGTAACTGGTTTTCACATTTTCAATGTTTTGGTTGGTCCATGTCACAATCTCTGTTATCATGGCATCATCGAAAAATAAATCAAATGCTTTCAAGGGCGTGTCTGCTTGACCCCCATCCCCTGGTTTCCATCTGACAATATTTCGCATCGGGGTTCTTCTGACAGTTTTTGGTTTCTGTGAGCACACATACCCGTCTTTCCACTTATTTTTTATTTAGGTTTATTTTCGCTTGGGGTCAAATTGACCCCATAGTACTCATCACATTGAAGGTACTATGGCGAAGCGAAAATAAACCTCAATAAAAAAATAAGCGGAAAGACTTTGAATCTATCGAACATGAGTCACATACTTAGAAAGGCCTTACGAGAAAATACATGGCAGGCGAGGGCACTAATCATGATAGTTTCCAAAAAAAAACCCCATGGTCCAAAGAGGGTTGGAGTCACATAGACCCCATGGTACCAGAGTAGGGTTAATGATCACAGAGGAAATTGCTTATGTTATGACTGCACATTACACAAGAGCAGAGCAATATAAAAATATAAAAATACACAATGCTGAATATGGTAACAGTGCAGGGTTATAAAAGAGGTGGATATAAATACTATACATAAAATTATGGCAAAGTAATTTACTATAAAAGATTGCACATGATAGTTATTATACTTAGTATTAGTGATTTAGTAGTAGTAAGGAGAAATTGCACATTAAGGAGCTTCTAGATGGTAAACATGCAGTATGATACTTTTTTACATTGCATTTAAACTGATGATTCCATTTTTTGCAGTCTCTGACGATAACTGATATGATTCCAAAAGTACATGGACACCTGAACATCACACCCATATGTCTTTGCTCCCCAAACTGTCCTAGCGAGCACCCAATCATATACAATTTCTCTATATGTTGTAGAATTACAATTTCCCTTCAGTGGAACTAAGGGGCCCAAACCTGGTCCATCATACCAACACCCCTGCGCAGGTTCATGGTTTGTCAAGTTTGATGTGGATGAAATCAAGTGGTTTGGAGAACTATGATCTCAACCCAACTGAACAATTCTGAGATGAACTGGATCATACCAATTTGAACATGCCCCAAAATCCTTTCCAAATGAGTAGTGGCTGTTATAACAGCCAGAGGGAAGGAGTATGGGCAACTCCACATTACTACCTATGGCTTTGTAATGGGCATGTGTGGGTGTAATGTTCAGCTATCTATGAACTTTTGGCCGTATTGTGTATATCTGGTCGAATGACTCACATTTAAATGTTCACATCCAATCATTGTTGTGATGCGGTGATAGACTAGCCTCATGCACACAGCATTCATGAAACATGGAGGGGATGAAACGTGAGGTAATACTACCATGGTGGTGCAGTAGCCGATCACCTCACAGCAAGAACGTTCTGGGTTCTAATCGGGTGGCCACCTGAAGTCTTTCTGTGTGGAGTTTGCATGTTCTCTCCATGCCTGTGTGGGTTTCCTCTGGGTGCTCTGGCTTCCTCCCACAGTCCAAAGACATGCAGTATAGGTCAACTGGCTACTCTAAATTGCCCATATGTGTGAATGTTTGTATCTGTGCTAGCCTTGTGATAGATTGGTGACCTGTCCAGGGGATTGGGTTCATACAGGACAAAAAAAAAAGATTTGCATCAAGGACCGTGCAGTATAAGCAGTAATACAGAACACACCACTGACAGGGAATTGAAAAAATGTCTCATGCTCTTCACACACTTAGGCAACAGAAAAAGTTACATTTAATGGCATTAGTGAATCTCTTTCCTTCATATTTTCCATATGGCAGTATAGCACCTCTGCAAACCATAGCCTTTAAACCAGTACCATCTTCCCACTAGACTATTCTGGGTAATCGTCACCATGGTAACATGGTTTTCTGATTTCTTCTCCTTTTAAAGGAATTCAACCTTACAAGAAGGGAAATGCCATTAGGAGTGAGTTCTCAAATGCGAGCTGAATCAGAAAATGGGGGCAGGGATTTGAAACCTCCGTTTTAATGGCCATAGTTTTGGAATATGGATGTGGTGTCCACATACTTTCAGGAAAGCAGTGTAGATAAACAAGTACCTGACCAAATATCATTTAGTTCTGAGAAAACAAGCCAGGCACAAGAGCTTCCATTGGTAAAAAAGAACTTAAAAGGAGGGTGCAGAAGGTGGAGGCATGATTTAGTAGGGGTCTGTAGTGGGAGGGTGGTGTTTAAGGGGATAAGCTACAGTGGTAAGGCCTAAAGTGGCCCAGCTTAGCCCCGTTTTAATGTGATCTCTGTTTTCTCTTTCCCTAGTGACAGTGACCATGTGTGAACAGCGCAAAGCAGAAAGTGATGAGCAGGCTCGAATGCTGCCAAGTTATTTGTGTTGAAAGGTTTGTGCCACAGGCATGAGCCTAAATCAAAAGCTGGCATGCTACTCTGTTTCTGAGCAGCATATTACTGACATTGTTGCACTGGTGCTGAAACTCGGGAGCTGTGTGGAGAGCAATGCAACACGAGTTATGTGCGTAGATATGTAAAAGGCACTGCCTCAGCTTGGGGCTGGCTGAAGATTGATTGGGGACCTTACGTCCAGGATCTTCTAATTGGAGGGGCCTAGTTGGTGACCCAGGATGTCCTGCCTGAAAGTTATACTGTGGGACAATTCTGTTGCAATTGCAGTGTAACAGAGGATGTACAAGGTGGTTACATAATGTGATTAATGACCTGAAGACCTAGGCTACATGATGCTGGGGTAAAATCACAGGGTATACAGGAACTGATATTTCAGTTCAAGGGAAATGTTTAGCACAATAGACAGTCAAGGCTTTTAAAGACAGAAACAGGCTCCTCCTGCACCAGGAAGCAGGAATTTTGATGCAAAAGTGTACTTCAAAGAATAGGGTTAGTCTGCCTGGTGAGCATGTATTTGAATAGACACTGAATGTGCCTCCTATAATGCTCCCTTGAAAAACATTGCCTTTTGTGCTACTGGACAAATCGAAGCTAGAGGTGGACACAAAAGAAAGTCTTTGAATTATTCAGAAAATTGATGGGCCAAAATGTCGGTAACAACCGATTTGAATCAAGAAAGCAAAACAGAACATTTCAAACTTCATACACACATGACGATATAAGGTTTTTGTATGCAAATGTTAATATAGATATACCTTTAGGATTTTGGCAGGAAAATTAGATGAGGGCTCCACTAGTGGGCTACAATTTACTGAAGTAAACTGTAACCTGAAGTAGCCCTTCAAATGTGTTCGCTGTTGAGGCATACCATAAGAGTACACATTTAGTCGACAAAAAAACAGAGGCGTACACGTGTCCATTGATGGCATTATTATAATGGGAGGCACAAAGGGAGAACGTGATCACAGACTCAAACAAGTCCTGGGAGCTCCTTATAGGGTAAAATTGAAACCGAGCGAAAAAATGCTGACTGGGTGTGTCTGAACTGACGTTCATGTGTGACATGGAGCAATGAGGTCATCTGATCTGATCCAGTTAAAGTGCCAGCCTCTCTAAACATACCAGTTCAAGAAACAAAGAAAGATGTGCTCAAGGGGATGATGCACTATAAAAGAATTTCATACCTAACCACTTGGAAAAAATGCACAATAGATACGGCTAAAGGAAAAGAAAAGTCCAGAGAACTGGAGAAATGTAAAAGAAAGTGCTGTCTGAGGATACAGTGTTGAGATTTTAGGAGCCAGGAAAGTTCATGCATATTGCAGACATATTGGCCAGAGCTGTATATCCAAAGCAGCTAAATAAGTTCAAGCTTATGTGCTTATGATGCCCACATTACTACCCAAAGGTGCAACTGATCAACCCTGAAGCTGAGAAAGATGGCATCCTGAGGCAACTTGAACAGGTCGTGTTAACCGGATGACTATGGCAAGATGGTGTAGTAGATCTTAAAAGAGTAGTGGAACTGAACTAAACTGGGAAGACTGTATATAATAGTCATCCTAAAACATCAAGACGTGTTGGCTGATAATAGCCCACAGTTTAGCAACATTGATTTTTAAAAGGTCAGGACTTGAGCCTGGGACTTCATCACATCAAATCTATGTTATTCACAATCCATGGGCTTTTGTGGTGCAGTCATCTGCAATTGTCAAAAAGCTGATGAGAAAACCTTAAAATTGTGGAGTTAAATTCGATAAAGTATTGCTTACTTATCACAGCACACCACTAGAGCGTAGGCATTCACCCGCTCATCTTTTGGTGGAAGGGTACCTTTGCTCTATTTCACCCGTTAAAGACTTTGAAACCAAGGAATGCAAGTTCATGAAAGATCAAAGAATACAAGAGAGCAAAATAAAACCTGTATTACCACATGAGGGTAAGCACCCAAGGAGCTGGAGAAATGGGAGACTGGAGTTGTTCACCTCAAGGTCATTCACTACCCTGAGATCAAGCAAAACGATACCATGCTGATCAGGTCATTTACCATACTTAGGTGTCCCATTATCAGAATGTTGATTCATACTCTAAGTGTCCATTTTCAACAGGGGATCAGCATTGGACACCCCCCCCACCACCATTTAAGAGGAGCAGGCTTCCATAAGCCCAATCACTCCCTTCAGATGTTGCAGTTCACCAAACTGGAGTTTCTGCCAATAAAAGTGTTCACCCATAAAACTTGATTTTGAAATGAAAGCTCCAAAATCTACAGGAATTGTAAAGCTCGGACACCTTTAGATACTTTAGTAAGAATGACTCCACGGATTAGGTCAGTTCTGTTTAGAAAAAAAAAAAAAAAAAAAAAAAGTTTGTACCCTGACATTTGAGCAAATGCTCAAGGCGTTACAGCATCTATACCAACTCCTTAGCCAGTTTGACAAGGGTAGTGTAAATTACTGATCTGCTTTACCTTTATTTAAAAAAAAAAAAAAAAAACCCACACCCCCCACACAAACTTTGGGTAGTCAGGCCTAGAACAGAAGTAAAAGGCCATACAATGCACTTGTGCACACAAATGTAGCTGAGGCATTTATTAGTATTTATTGAACCTTGCCAGTAACCATCAGAATGAAGGCCTTGTAGCAGATTGTTACACATCCAAGATATAGAAGTTACTTTATCAGAGTAGAAACTGAAATGAACTCTACAAACAGTGAAGTAAAGACCATTGAGTCAACAGGTTCAGCACAAGCCTATTTAATGACTTAAGTGAGCATACTATTACTGTAGAAGGCAATGTGTATTTTGACTTTACACCATGTAAACCCTACCAGTTCCTGTTCCCTTGTTAAACCTTGGCATGGACCCAATATACTTCCAAATAGAATAACACTGAAGTAATTACCAAGCTGAATTAGGAAACATTTGCAGGAGGAACGGAGAGACAATAGGTGCTTCAAGAACCCCAGAAGTACATAGTAATAGATTTACTTAAGCAAGGACAACATGACTACCATATCATTTCAATTGTTTATTTAATCACCACTTTAATTTGTGAACAAGTCAAGAGTTGCTTATTTGCCTGGTCCTTTGACCTGTAGTGGAGAAAAATAGGCATTATATAGCACAGCTTTAGATGGGCTAACCAGTGGAGAGTGCTGCTGTTGATTCACCCACAGACCCTTGGGAAAGGAAGTCATCCAGGGCAACTGGTACATCTGCTGTTTAACAACCCTGCTAGAGTCAGACAATGAAATGCTGGGTGAAGCCCTGGGCATATAAGGATTAGACACTGCAGATAACAAAAAGGACTGGACAGAACCAGGGGAGATCCAGGCTGTCTTTATGGCAAATAGTCTGGCATACCATAACCAGAAGGATTATACACCCACCAAGAAGGCAAAGCCTGTTGATTAGCACTGGTTGGAGTAGTTGTGGTAGGGGTAGTTTGGGTAACTGGAGGAGTTCCAGGCTGCTTGTATGGGAAATACCATGGCATACCATAACCAGAAGGCTTATACATTCCAGAAAACCAAGGCGGCAAAACATGTTGATTAGAACCAGCTGGTGAAACAGTGGTGGTCCGAGTAGTTGTGGTAGGGGTAGTGCCAGGCTGCCTGTATGGGAAATACCATGGCATAGCATAACCAGAAGGCTTATACATTCCAGAAAACCAAGGCGGCAAAACCTGTTGATTAGAACCAGGTGGTGCAGCAGTGGTGGTCCGAGTAGTTGTGGTAGGGGTAGTGCCAGGCTGCCTGTATGGGAAATACCATGGCATAGCATAATCAGAAGGCTTATACATTCCAGAAAACCAAGGCGGCAAAACATGTTGATTAGAACCAGCTGGTGAAACAGTGGTGGTCCGAGTAGTTGTGGTAGGGGTAGTGCCAGGCTGCCTGTATGGGAAATACCATGGCATAGCATAACCAGAAGGCTTATACATTCCAGAAAACCAAGGCGGCAAAACCTGTTGATTAGAACCAGGTGGTGCAGCAGTGGTGGTCCGAGTAGTTGTGGTAGGGGTAGTGCCAGGCTGCCTGTATGGGAAATACCATGGCATAGCATAATCAGAAGGCTTATACATTCCAGAAAACCAAGGCGGCAAAACATGTTGATTAGAACCAGGTGGTGCAGCAGTGGTGGTCCGAGTAGTTGTGGTAGTTTGGGTAACTGGGGGAGTTCCAGGCTGGATATGGGGGACATACCATGGCACAGCATAAGGATAAGGCACAGCATGTATCCACCGATGCAACACCTGTTGCTCTGCACCAGCTGGTGCAACTGTAGTACCCAGGGTAGTTGTTGAGGCAGTCACAGGTACATTGACAATGGTTCCAGGCTGCCTACAAGTGGACAAAATGTTCTATTATAACCATAAGGAAATGGATAGAAACATTGAACAGGAGGTTCAGGTGGAACATACATGTTAGCATTTAAAGCTGTGGCTACTGGAAGAACAGTTGGGCAGGACAAGAGCAGCTCCACATCCATGTATTGTACAGGCAAAAGCATCTCAGCACCCTGAAAGAGAGGAAGGATCAGTCAAGTAGCCATGAGCCTGCACACAAACCCCTAAAAGCTGAAGTACCAGTACCTCCAATCGCCAGCAAGTGCTTGTATAGGGTGCAGTGAGGGTCAGTCCACCTGCCCCAACTTCCAAGGCAAACCCACAGGTAGAAGCTTGGGTCACAGGTTGCCATGAGCCATTCACTGTAATGAAATGCTTTCAGTGCCAGACAACCCAAGTTTCATCCCCCAACATTGCAGGTCACCCACCGAGAAGTGAAATACTAAAGCAGAAGCCAAACTCACCCTTCAGCCAGACAGCATCTGGAGACGTGCCAAGATTGACCACCATAGCTGAAGGGCCACAGGAAACCACAGGCTGAGGACGAGCAACAGGACAGACCATCTCTACAGCAGCTCCCAATATGCGCAGTGGCAGAACATAGGCATTTCCCTGCAATTACCAATACAACTTGGTCAAGAAGACAAATGTGCAAATGTCCTTTCAAAGCCAAGCAGTCAGTCATTCTCATCAGTAATGACTCTGAGGCTATGCAAAGCCATGTAACCAACATATCCATAATGGGCACATCAACTGTAGTTTACCTGTTGTACAACATTACAGCCATCATACTTGGCAACAAGTGCAACATCTCTACGAGCCCTCTTCACAGAGAAGCCACAGTGGGAAGGCATTTGTGATAATGGCACTGGACCCTCTGTACCTAAGGAAACAAAAGGGTTAATCTACACCACAAATCACATGTTGAATTCACATTCAAACTAGCAGGAGTGCAATCCCACTTTAAAATAAAAATAAACACTTTGCTCATTATGAAAGCTTGACCTCTTGTCAGATTGCTCACTCGCTTGCAACAAGTAAGTCAATAATTGGGAAACTCCAGATAGTCACTCTGGCAGGGGCATCATTTGACAGAAAAATAAGTGAACATGCTTTTAAGCAAAAATCACTTACCTTCAACTAATATGGGTACTTGACTTCCCTGAATATGTAGACTCATTGAATCATCAGCACACTGCACTGAGGGACTCAAGTGCCGGAGCTTCAACTTGACAATTTGGGACCATTCTAAAAAGCAGGAGAAGACAATTACACCAATATCCGACCACAAACAAACATGATACACACTAAAAACTGAATTACATTCATACCTCTCAACTCTGGCTGATCTGATTGATAGCCATTGGTGTCTCCAGCATACTCGTCATGCAATTTCTTGGCCAGGTCATCCTTGGCTTCATTTGTAGTTCTCCTAGAACCAATGATAAATCTACCATACTGAACAAATTTACCTCCAGGTGCTGGCTTAAGACAAATTGCTGATGAGATCAGCATTAACAGTGATAATGCCATACACCATGGCTCCTCTTTCCACCACATTTGCACACTTTTCACTAGTTAACCTGCACTATCACAAACAAAAACATGCCATTAAGTATTCAACAACTAGCCCTTGTGAGCCAATATATAGTGTAAGCCTTAATTAGTTTCCCAAGGAAATCAGTGGCATAGCAATCTAAATCACCTGTGACCAATAAGTGTGCTTTTTTTTTTCTTTTACTCTTCAGTTACCCATACGGGCCTTCGTAAAGTGCATAGTGCCACTAAATATAGCAAGTTTCTTCTTAAAACATGATCATGGCAATAACTTTTTTGTACAATGTTTGCCCAGTTTTAATCCAAATTTCTCTGGTCCTGACCACTCAGTGCTTTATAGGTCAGCAGTAATGTTTTTACCAAACTTTCTGGTTCTAGTAAAAATTCTGGCTATTCAATGCTGAAACAACTGGAATGTGTGTATTGTATACACCTACTGCAACATCCAGACAGAAAGGCAATGCAACCTACAGGGAATAAAATTTATTTAGATGAACTAGTTTTTCCACATCATGTAATGGCACTATATTTCTTATCATAACAATCTTATCCCATCCAGGGTATATTTCCACCTCATATCAAGTGCTCTTTGGATAGACTCCAAATCCACTGTGGCCCTGACTAGGATCAACAGTTATTGAAATTGTTAGTGAATGAGCTTAAACAATGTTTCTGAGATAGGAAAATGCTGTCCTAGAAATGTATTGTACATAAGCTTCAAATTATATACCAAGGGCATTCACTGCAACACATGATAACTCAAAGGCCGTCAGTATTTACTGCGCTTTCACTGTCCTTTACACGCATCAACTTTGGTAAAAATGGTCTGTGCTGAAATGTTTGGTTGAAGCATTTAGTTGGGTGTTTTCAACATGGCAGTAAAAGCATGCACTCGGCTAATATATATAATATAAATGTGATGTGGAATGTCAAATTTTACTTTCAAATGCATAGAGGAGTAACCATTAACATTTACAAACCAATGATCTGTGTCAGTCAGATAAGATCTGAGCCAGCAAAGATGTTCCCAAAAAAATGTTCTCACTGATAAAAAAAAATTGTGATGGGAATTCTGAGATATAGTAGTACAAACATATGGCCTGCATGCTGGCCCAATAAAGGCTCCAATCCAGCAAACCAAATTATTTAAGCATCCATCCGTCCATCCATCCATCCAGCCATCCATTTTTGTTGCCACTCGCAGATTGCAGGGGAAACTGAAGCCAATCCCAGTGGGTGAACGGCAGGGTATAACTTGTCAGGTTGTCAGATCAGGGGGTGGGTGGGTGGGGTCTCCAGCCAGTACTGGCTCATGCCAGTAGGTGGACTGGCTGTGGTACATTTCCTCTAGGTGAGTTGGTGAGTGGAGATTGTGTGTGATAGGCTCCAGTGTGACCCTGACCAGAAAAAGTGGCTATTCAAAGTGAATTGATTCAAAGTGATGTAATGACATGTACATGTTCCACCGTAACAGTAATGAATACTTAACTTTGTATTTTTAT
The DNA here is from genome assembly GCA_030068315.1 of Chrysichthys thysi. Lineage (NCBI taxonomy): Eukaryota > Metazoa > Chordata > Actinopteri > Siluriformes > Claroteidae > Chrysichthys > Chrysichthys thysi. The sequence goes on from JAQLOM010000016.1 coordinate 12,442,889, forward strand.
TTCTAAATAATTAAAGTACATTGGTGGGTGAATACTTCCAAATGTTTGATCTTGACTGGTTAATTGTTTTATTGAACACCAGTATATTGTACTAACCGCACACTTTATTCTTTTTATGCTTATTATTGGAAAATTGTACAGTATATCCATCTGTGTGCGTGTTACTCATGTTCAAAGAATGCTGCATTTGCCTTAGCTCAGAAGTGCAAAATGTTAAGCTAGGGAATGACGCCTCTGTGCATTTGAGCAAAAAAGTGGGAAAAGCCTTGGATACCTCTATGTGCCATCTAAGTCAGCCTACTATCAGGATTCATTTATATTTTCCTCCTCCTAACAGTGAATTGTATAGTCAGTGTTACTGAACAAGCCAATACTATGTAGGTATGTATTATTATTGATCTAATTTAGTATTACATTACAAACACTGATCGAAGTATACAATAACATACAATGACATGAATATACAGTCCAGGAATTGAGCAAATTCTTGCATATATAATATTACTCATTTAAAGTTAAGAAGTGCTACTTTCATATTGTTGATGCTGTGCTCAAACATATTGATTTAATATCACTTGCTGAACTCAGAAGAAGTGGGAGCTGAGGAGACCATCCTGAGTTCCTGAGTAGGAATTCTGTGCTAAGGGACATTTTCCTCCCTGACCTTTAGCCATATGTCACACAATGATTCTGAACCATCATAAAATAAGACAATAACGCTGTTTTTTATGGCTATAAAAAAAATGTCCACAGCTCTGTAGAGGCTAATTTCCCTTTGGGGATTAATAAAGTCATCTATCTATCTATCTATTATTAACCCAAACTGCTATGCACCATTTTTCAATAAATGAATTATTCATTTATCTTCAGTAACTGCTTTATCCTGATCAGTCACGGTGGATCCAGAGCCTACGCTGGGAACAATGGGCATAAGCAGGAGAATTCAACCAGTATGGAATGCAAGCACATTGCAGGATATTATTCACACATGTTCACACACCCGTTCACACTTACAGGCAATTTAGTGTGGCCAATCTCTCTACCTGAAGGTTTCTGAGCAGTGGAAGAAATCCAAGTAACGCTGAGAAAACAGAAGCACACATCCATCGAGTGATAAATGAATAAACCCCTGCTCATTTACTGCCTACAGTAGACCCTACTAGACACTTCTTCCAGGAAACTACCATGGTCTGATGTTTCACCGGCTTTACATCAGGCACCTTATAGATGGTTGCTTGATAAATCTACAGCATTGACTATACAGATGTTTAAAGAGAAAAATATACAGTCAGCACACTTGTCACTAACAAGATAAAAATGGAGGCATCCATATTTCTTCCCCCAGTTTGTACGTTCTCTGGAGACCGAAAAATATCATTTGAACCTGCTAATTACCATTATTGAAGCCTGTGGAATGCAACGTGAAACTGACCTAGCACTGCCAAGCAGGCCGGTGATTACTGTTTACAGTCATGGGGCTGTTATCCTCCTATTGGGTCAGGGACACTAGTGGAAGGGTTTTTGTTTGGCCATGTACTAGCATGTCCTTGTAGGTCTGGACTGCTCTCTGAAGTCTTCTACCATTTTTTCCTTAAGTCAAGTATAATAACGAATTAAATTTTTATTCTGATTCAAGTAATGCCCAGATTATTCACTAGATCCACAGACTGTCTTCTCCAAGGCAAGTTAGACAAGAACCATGGCCATAGTGTGTTGGCCTCACCTTTAGAGGTTTCAGTAGGGTCAAACAAGGTTTGGGTAGTCTGGCCAGCAACAGGATTGAAAGATTTGTGTGCTATAAGGAAATTTGAGACCCCCTATTTAATACAACCTGAACAATTCTGATAAAGGCCATCAGTGGCAGCCAAATACAGTCCTACAGCAAGTTAGATACATGTAACACACACCAGTTAAGTTTGTCCTACAAAAGAAAGTGAAAAATGCTATATAAATATATACAGGCTATTGTAGACAGCATGGAAGCAAGTTACCATAAGATTATTTGTACAGATCCAGTGAATACAAAAGTTAAACAGCAAAGCCAACTCCAATGCCACCTCTTAGAGTCCTAAGTTTTGAGAAACCTTGGCATGGACACTGCTCTGAGGTAGCTAAATTCAGAAAATCTTCCATTTTAGACCAGTAACAAACAGCCAAATAGGTGGTGTGCAAAAGCAAGAAGAGAAAATAGGGTAACAGATACCCTGCATAAACTAGAGTATAACTGTACTATTTTTGATACAAAGTACAGTGTTCACCTGAGTAACACAATTGGGGCATGCAAGGGACAAATTACCATGGCAACAGATTTACTCTTAAATCAATGAAGACAGTTCTAGTACTTTTTTTAAATGTTTATTTCATCACCACTGTAAGCCAGTCAAGAGTGTTACATACTGAATCTTTTGATCTGTAACAGAAAACTGGACCAGATTAGGCACAGGTTTCCTCCAACTAGTAGCAAAGACATCATGGACAAGCCTGGGCATACAAAGGGTCATTTGTGTCTCCTTGGCTGGATAGAGGCATTATAAAACATGGGTGAATGCAACAAGGGGAAGTCCTCTTGAGAACATGTTAATCGTTCACAGAAGGGTTAAATAATGGAGCCTGACATTTGACCAAGCCTAAGGTTCTGGGTACTTGGGGGCATTCATCCAAGGCATCATGTACGCCTGTTTAACCCCACTACTAGAAACTGGGACTCCAGGTGAATTCACAGGGGCATAAGGGTTATACATTCCAGGTAACCAAGGATACAAAATTGGTTTGTCATCACTGCTGGGTTTAACAGTCACATGTGAGGTTGTTGGGGTTTTAGTTGTTGTGGCTGTAATCATGGGGGTCTTTGAGAGGGTTCCAGGCCACCCCTGATGGAAATACCATGGCATACCATAACCACTAGACTTGCACATTCCTGGTAACCAAGGATACAATAGCAGTTGGTCACCACTGCTGGGTACAACAGTGGCACCTTGGGTGGTGGTTGTGGCTGTAGTTGTGGGGCCATTTGTGGGTGTTCCAGGCTGCCAATGATGGACATACCTTGGAATACCATAATAAGGCTTGTACATGCCAGGTAGCCAGGGATACCAAGATTGGTCACCATTGGAGGGTGCAGCCATGGTATCTGGGGTAGTTGGGGTTTTAGTTGTGGTTGTTGTGGGGGCATGTGTGTGCACACCAGGCTGCCCATGAGGGAAATGCCCTGGAATACCATAAGCATAAGGCCTGTACATGCCAGGTAGCCAGGGATACCAAGATTGGTCACCATTGGAGGGTGCAGCCATGGTATCTGGGGTAGTTGGG
>JAQLOM010000016.1:12466972-12477818 GCA_030068315.1 Chrysichthys thysi
GAATTTATGTAACTCATGACATATGGTTAAAATACTGCTCTTTTACTCCTGTTTGGATCATTTCCACATAGGTCTACATAGTGACCTCGACATTTTGGAAATTGTAGATTGTTCTCTAATTTTGATCTCCACTGTATTTACTCATCGGCAGCACCACACTGCTGCAGGTCGACTGGGTTAAGCTCTGTTTGCCAATCAATCCATCATGGTAATTAATCCACACATGCACTACCCTGATCCAGATTCGATACAGAACATTCAGTCAGTATTAAATGTCAGATGTGTTTACAGTTACATACCTGAGGAGCCAGCTTGTTCCAATGAGCGTACTTATGATCTCCTAGAATAGGGCAACCCAAAGCCAACGCCATGTGAACCCTCAGCTGATGTTTCACTCCTAAACACACACACGCACACACACAAAACATAACCATTATTCTAACTATCCCAATAATATGTGGTGTTCACATATTATCGCTATTAAAGGAACAACTTAAATATTAAGCAAGATGGGTCCGGGTTCGACCCTGGTGGATGACCGTAGCCTTTTGGGGTGGAATTTGCATGTTCTCCCCGTTCTCCCCTGTGCGGGTTTCCTCCAAGTGCTCCAGTTTCCTCCCACCATCCAAACACATGCAGATTAGACCCCAAATTACCCATAGGTGTGAACAGTTGTTCGTCTTTGTGTTAGCCCAGTGATAGACTGGTGACCCGCCCAGGGTGTACCCTGCCTCTCGCCCAAAGTCAGCTGGGATTGGCTCCAGCTTCCCCACATCTCTTAATGGATAAGCGGTACAAATGATGGACGGATGAACTTCCATTCAGTTTCACGACCTCAGTACCTGTGATTGGCTGGAGCTCCACCAAGCTGCACCCTGATCTGCTGTCCAGGACTCTGTAGCGCGTGACGGCGCTCTGCGCTTGCCTGTGAGCTCTCACTCGGACCAGACCATCTCCCTCCTCTGTCGGTCTGTACAGCGGACTCAGACCCATCTGCAGGACACCAGTATAGATATCAGTACTGTATAAGCTTTTACAAGACGGGTACGACAAGCAAGCCGTTTAAATGTAAAGCTTGGGAGAAATGAGCAATACAAAGACGCATCATCCTGGGCTAAATCTAGCAACTCAGTCCACGACAAAGTCTCACCTGATTTATTTATTTATTTTTTAAACATCAACAGGTCTAAGATTTTTGCTCACTTTAAAGTGATGCTGTTCTCCCATGACCTCCTTCTCAATGATGGGGATGTCAATCACACCTTCAGAGGGAACAGGGACACCAACAGTGATCACCCTGTGTGACAAGAGGTTGGATATTATTATTATTATTATTATGATTATTATTATAGGGCCTTACATAAGTATTCACCCCCCTACAAGAAACCCTGTTAAAACCCTGAACTGAAATAGACTTAATTGGACTTATGGGTCATGAAAATACACAAACTAGCCAGTCATAACAGTGAAAATAAATCTGTACACATATTTAAAAGTTGTGACTGCATACGTATTGGCACCCGTTTCAGCGTAGTCCCTAAATTACTTATCGTGCACCCGGATGCCATTAGAAGTCAAATAATTAGTGAGTGTCACATGATCTCAGTATAAATACATTTCTTCTCGAGTCTGTTAGAGAGTATCATGAAGATCAAGGAGCCACCAGAGGCACTGTACATCTTCATTTAGAACATTTTTTTTGAAGCCACCAAAACCTTAGATGACCGCATTCTTTCAGAACGATACATCTTTGACCCACGTGTTAGAAGGTGCAGAACAGCCTATGTTTTGTATCCACATCAACCTCAAGTCCAGATGGAAATCGACCCCCAACGTTCTACAAGTGTTACATGTCGTGTCTCTGCATACCGTCATAACAGACCCATGGATTGTAAGACGTAAAAAACGCTTTTCGTGTCACGTATTCATGTTTTCCGTGATCGTAACAATGAGATATTTCTCAGTTCCATAACCACTGACATGTATCTCTTCTCTGCTTGATGTGATCTGAAGAGATCGTGTATCTGTTCAGCAGTCTCCTCCGTCCTGGCCAGGAACAAAACGCCCGTGGTGTCCTTCTCCAGATTGTAACAGACGTGCAGCTCGGATCCTCCTTTCACTCCATCCAGAACCTTGGCCAGGACTGGCAGACTCTCTGTTACGCTGTTCCTGATGCCTCCAGTACCTGGGAACGAGCAGGCACGATTCAGGGAAGTAATGAAATCCTGATACGGTGCTCAGAAGATATTGTGTGTATCAAAACACAGACAGACTAAAAATGATCGAAGAGACCCTGTCAAGCAGTTTGCTATTGTGGACCCCTTTCTTCTTGCATTTAAAAACAATTGAAAAGTTCAATTTCCAGGTCTGAAAGATCGAAACACAAGCTTGAAATGAATAAACTAACCGGATGGACTGCATAGCAATATTTATAGGAACAAACTCGTCACGTATTTGGAAGGATGGTCGAGAAAATGGATGGTTGTTCAGTGTTCACATTTTTTTGGAGAGGAAAAAAAGCCCATTTTTTCATACAAAAGACCCAGCGATGGTTAAAAAGCCTATTTACATTATTACAATATGGGGGTCTAAACCAGTCCTGAAATTATATTAAAATTTCAATTTGGTTTTTTTTCTTTAAAAATAAATAAATTAATTAATTTTTTTTTTTTTTTTTTTACCAAAGTCAAGTCATTTTACACTGCAACAAAGTTGGTTTTTTTCTAGTCACCATCGTGTCACCCACCTTTTCATAAAGACTTTAATCCAAATATACATTTCTGCTGATTTACAGCTGATTAAACCACATTAAATTGTATTTATTTAGTTGTTCGGTGTCATTTCGTCAGCCACGTGAAAGTGTTAAATGTTGACTCATGAGGTGTGTTAGCTGGGTGTCCCACAATTATAAATGATCTAAAACTAAAAATGGTGGCAGTGTCGTGGTCAGCACTGTCGCCTCACAGCAAGAAGGGTTCAATCCCCGAGGTCGACATGGGTGCCTTTCTGTGTGGAGTTTGCATGTTCTTCCCATATCCGTGTGGGTTTCCTCCAGGTACTCCGGTTTCCTCCCACAGTCCAAAGACATGCACGGGGGGATTAGGCTAATTGGTGACTCTAAATTGCCCGTAGGTGTGAACGTCAGTGTGAACGGTTGTCTGTCTCTGTGTGTCGCCCTGCGGTGGATTGGCGACCTGCCCACGGTATACCCCGCCTCTCGCCCAAAGTCAGCTGGGATTGGCTCCAGCTTCCCCCTCGCGACCCTGAACAGGATTAAACGGCAGAAGATGAGTGTTTGAGTGAGTAAAACTAAACATCCAGTGAACTGTGACACCTACCATCAAACTTATAAGGATTATATCTGATTGTCCTGCATAAGCAGGTTATTACACCTAGTTCCAGTCAGTTATTATGTTACTGTAAGTACTTACTGTAAACAGGGACCCCATATGGTTTATTTATTGCAATGAAGTTTTGGTCTTGGTACACAATACTCCTAGAAAGTGCTTTTGCGAAAACATTTGGATGGACAGACTGGAGCTGCTGAGTGAACTGCTTCAGTTCTGCCACACTGCGCTGCACAGGAGATCCCGGAACCTTTAGAGAGAGGAAAGGGAGGTGAACGGAGCGCTTCCGCGGTCGGACCGGAAGTAGCTCAAGTCGTTATGATAATAGTCTATGTAAAATTTATTTAACCCACCTTATTTGTTGCGTCTGGCTTTTTGACTTTTTCACGCCGAAGCGTTTCTGCGATATCCACGGCTCTCAGTGGTCTTTTTCTGCCAGGAATAACGTCTGCTTCCTTCTCCGGAACTGTACCCAAACATCTCCCCGGACGCAGTAAACACCGAGGCGCTTCATAATCACGTGTCCGCGTGTTCCCCACAACACGGCGATTAAACCAGAGACTGCTCAAGTGTCCATTTCTCCACACACCTAATAACTTTAGTGTGCTCATCTCACATGTCTGGGAGCAACAAGAAACACACCACGATGTCCAACAGAAAGGGGGAAGAGGTTTTCAAAATAAAAGTCTCTGGGTGGCATTTACTTTGGTGTCTTTAGCCTGAAGATACATAATATAATAAAATAAACAGAACATGCCTGGAAAAAGTGCACTGGAGTGAATTATTCCATGGTAAACACTTCAAGACACTATCAGACTCGGTATTTAAGTTGTTCGAGATCTCTCGGGGCTCCGTGTGTGAGAGGAATAGGCATCAGAGTTGTGTTGAATAATAAATGGTGCCAGGTCTACAGTACAGTGAATTATACATGAAGCCACTAAGAGTAAAGGTACTGTGGTAGCACAGACCCACCATGCATTTCCCCCAAACCTGGGGCAAACCAGTTTCCTCACATGACCTGAAAGGAAACATGTAAACACACAACCTGTGAAATGTAAAGAGCTGGATCCAAAACCAACCCATAATGTAACCCCCAAATCAACCTACAAGTCATTCTAATACCATTTCCCATATAGTTTTCACATATAATCACCCCTTTTCCTTTTTATTTTTTGCAACGTGCATGAACCAAAGTAAATAATTCCCTGACATCATCTGCACAGGAGAAAACGTCTGGAATTGGCTATAAAACTCTCAGTGGGTGTGGAAGCCCTGGTCACAAAAATGCACTAGATGAAACCATTTCACAAAAAAAGGAAATATTAACTTGCGTGATGAGGACGTTGCGGAGGACGCACAGGCCCAGGCCACTGTACGTTTCTACTTCCATTCTCTTCCCAGTTTGGTCAGCTGACCACTACCCAGCTCTTGCCTAGCATATATCATAAACCACAGCTACTAACCAAGATGGGTGAAGGCTAACACATACTTTATCCAAAACGTTTCCGTCATTTGGCAGACACCCTTATCCAGGGCGACTTACATTTTTATCTCATGTATATAACTGAGCAGGTGAGGTTAAGGGCCTTGCTCAAGGGCCCAACAGTGGTAGCTTGGCAGTTCTTGGAGTTCAACTCCCGACCTTCCAATCAGTAGTCCAGTGTCTTAACCCCCTGAGCTTTCCCCTGCCCATAACCTGCAAGGCCAGTCAACTACATCTTTTCAAACTGGGGCTCATGCTGCATCACAGGGCAGTGTATCACACTCAGGGGGGGAGAATGATATCTACCCTGTTCCACAGGCATAATTTCCCAGACACCCATGATTGCCTGAATACCTAATAATTCTCAGAGGAAAGACAGTATAATATCACTCCCCGCCAAAAGGCGTGGCCAGTATTGCTCTATTGGATGGCCAGGATTTGAACTTGCAAACTCCTGATGTTAGGGGAAAGACTTTTTCATTGTCTCTCAGAAATAACCATCTTTTTTATTCAGATAGATATATTTCAGCATGTCAAATGATCGCTAAACCCTTCTGAGCCCCTCACTGGTTGCCCCCCCCATGATGATGGCAGGGGTGTGGTAGCATGTACAAATATGTGGTCAGTGGAGGCCCTATAGTGGCCCGTATCCATTGATGGATAGAATCTAATGTCAATAATTGTACATATACAGGGCGTGTAGATTTTTCTGCCAAATAAACCGATCTCTCAGGAATAGGTTCAGTTATTGAATAAAGAGACAGGCTATCTGCTATACGTGCGTATGTAATATATTGGTGCGAATTACTGTGAATTCTTCCATTTTGTAGCTCTGATTTACATTCACAGCGCCAGATGATGGCACAGATTTGGGACCGTCTCATTAAGTGACTACACATAATTATGATCAAGTGCAAAACAAAATTCAGATCGGACCAATCATTCATCCCTGAGGACCAACCCACAGTTTTCGAGCTGCACTGTGAACTATTTAGACCAAGAATCTTGGTGTCCAAAGCTGATTCAGAGTCATAGGCATTGCTTTTGATAAATATGTTAAGGTTTCAGATTCTGAACTCTGATTAAAGAAGATCCGATCAGAAGACTGAATTGAACTGTTTTGTAAGGCTCAGCGGATCAACCACACGCCGAGTGTCGCGTGTCAGTGACCGCAGCCTGTTGGAATCTGAGCTGGGCTGGTGGGGGGGTGAGCAGTTCGCTGTGCACGGATCAAGTCCTCCACGTTTGCCGGCGATAGCGTGTCATTACTGTTCACACGAGAAGCTCCAGATAACCCACCACAGTCGGCAGGTCCAAAGATGCTCCAGAGACGTCTTCTGTAGGCCCCAACTGCACAGCTACTGTGCGTAATGACAGCATCAGTGTGCCTCAAGGCTTAGCGGCAGGTCTTTCAAAGAGAGCTTGTATACACCAGCAAGTCCCCAGGAATGGCCATTGATACATAAAGGATTCCAGATCCACTGACAGAGACAATATAAAGGATACCCATCTTCCTCAGTTCTGCAGATTGAATTTCAACCAGGATTCCCCTCAGGTAAGATAGGTTAGGGGCCTTGGTGTCAGTGCCATTGGAGCAGTGTGCACTGGAGACAAAAGGAGGACTCCGGAGATATCTGTGCTGAACTGGAGCGTCAAGGAAACTGGGAGCAATGTCTCATCAGACAGGTATCCACGGTAAGTACTTCTGTAAACAATTTCTGTTATAAGCCTTATCAGACTCATCATTTTCTTATCAGGTACGATGAGGGTTCATTGTTTTAAGGCTTCTTACAGGCTGTTGAAAGGTTGCAGTATTGGTCAAATGCTTTTCCATTGGAATAAATCGTGTATCACTAAAACTGTCGCATAATCTCAAAATGAACATAGTTTACAATTCAACCAGTCTTAACCTCAAGTCTTGAGCATGAAGTGAATTTCATTCACCAGCACAAAATTCAACAACCTGTCCTACAGCTAGGCTGATGAATTAAGAATATTATATTCTAATCATATAATACGCCTGCATTCCTCTTAACCCACTGTCTACTCTCATTATTCTCATTAAAAAAAACAAAAAACATATATGTAAGAACTCTATGAACCAAAATCAAAGCTTTGCCTCATCCTTGTACATAACTGGAGACATACATTATTAAGTATCAAAAGAAATGGAACGTTGCAATACATTTATGTGAATGGTAAGACAGTGAAACTGGAGCTCAAGGGCGGAAGCCCTACACTTCATGCATCTCACCTGAACCTACATCATTTATGAACCCTGGCCAACTGGTTACCATGGTGAAGCCATGTCACCTGCTGTCTTGACTTAAAGAAACCTTTGTCGGTATTCATTTCCTTCACTGGTCTAGTTGTCTTCCAATAAGGCGAATCTTATATCTGAGCACACTGTACGATGAACAGAGCTATTATCCTCCCAACTCGGATACCAACAGTGACAGCTAAGGTTTCTCAAGCTCACTCCGTTATCAGCCTAATCTGTGATGACATCACGCATATATTCTTTTCTTACGAAATTTTCTTTGTTTCGGTTCCCAAAATATGGATTAACGAAATACCCTGGGACTTTTCAACATAATCCTTACACATCTCTACTGCATGTGCAAATATCACATGCAAGGGGAATTTCAAGCAGTTTCAATGGAGGGAAACGATAGAGCTGAAACATCTAAGGGTAGTTGTGGTATTCTGATGCTAAACACGGGCCATGAAGCAATAATACACCCTGAATGAGACACTGATTCATCGTGCACACATTTATACACACACACAATCACACCTAGGGAGAATTTAACATACCCAATCCATTTACTGGCATGTTTCTGAAGATCAGTGGAAACCAGAAAATCCATTGGAAACCCACACAGACATGGGGAGAATATGTAAAACTCCACGCAGACAGTAATCCGATATAATCTCAAGACGGAACTAGCGACCCTGTGAGGCAGCTGCACAACCTAGTGCGCCACCATGCTGCCTTTAATAAGCATTTAAAATGATAATAATAATAATAATAATAATAATAATAATAATACAGATTTAGTGTTGCCCATAGACTTCCACTGTAAATGAGTTTTATTTAAACGGTTTTCCTGGTAGCTATAGATTAGGTTACAAAATGCTAAAGGGTTCCGTTAAACCTCGTGCTTAATTCCGTAGAAGTTGTGTGCACACATTAGGTAAGCCAAAAGTAGACAACCCCCATCCATAACTTGTTTCTTCTCTATTACGTTTTTCTAGCAACTGCGGATTTAAGGCAGTTCCTGGTCAAAGCGAGGCAAGGACCCATCAGAGTCATAAAGATTGTCATAAGGAGTGGTGAGTAAGACGTGCATATTGATGCTGTAAATGATGTTCGAACGTTTAGCAAGTTCAGGAGATGGTTATTTCTTAATGCAGCATCTTGAATGACTGAGGAACCTTAGTTGTGCACTGAGAACTTTCCAGAACATGGCTGAAATATGCAATGCATGCAGTATGTGATAAAGGATTCATCACACCATACTATTTTGAGACTCAGACTGATAAGCTAATTATGGAGTGTGTGTGTATGTGTGTGTGTGTGGCGGGGGGTGTTTAGAGCAATTGGTGTTGGGGTCCTACAAAGAGCCTTCTCAGAGCTGGGACCGGGACTACGACCCATGTGTTCTGCCTCTGTTGGACTCGTCGGAGCCATGCTACATCCTGCTCCGTCTGGACACGCAAAACCAGCAGGGCTTCGAGTGGCTTTTCATTTCCTGGTCTCCAGATCAGTCGCCTGTAAGCACACAGACACAGTTACGCACTCACTCAAATGTCTCAGACATGTACTGTATGGCACTTTGGTACTCTGAGGCCACACTCCGGCTGTGCGCTGACTCGCTGCTCGCTGCAGGTGCGACTGAAGATGGTGTACGCTGCTACTCGTGCCACACTGAAAAAGGAGTTTGGTGGAAGTCACATCAAAGATGAACTATTCGGAACCACACAAGTAGGTAGACGCGTGGAGTCTGTTACACATAGGGCTGTATTCTGTTACACACGTCATCATTTTAGTGCTTCACTGTTGACATGTTCTTATTGTCAATATTGTGACTCTGTTACTGTCCACTGCTCTTATTATCATCAGAAGAAAATGTGTCTAATTAACAAAAGTATAATAGTGTAGAATATTTACACAGTGGAGGAATAGCTATTAATTTATCCATCCATCCATACATACATACATACATACATACATTCATCCATCCATCTATACAATGTGGCAAGAGCTATTCGTTTATCCATCCATCCACCCATCCATCCATGTACAAAGTGTAAGAATATCTATTTATTCATCATCCACCTATTCATGCATCCATCCATCCATCCATTTAGAAAGCAGGGAAAATCTATTATACATCCATTCCTCCATCTACACAATGTGGTAAGAACAATTCATTTATCCCTCCATCCATCCATCCATCCATCCATCCATCCATCCATCCATCCATGTACAAAGTGTAAGGATATCAATTTATTCATCATCCACCAATTCATGCATCCATCCGTCCATCCATCCATCCATCCATTTACAAAGCACAGAAAAATCTATTTATCTATTTATTCATCCATCCATTCAGCCCTACACAATGTGGCAAGAGCTATTCATTTATCCATCCATCCATCCATCCATGTACAAAGTGTAGGAATATCTATTTATTTATCATCCATCTATTCATGCATGCATGCATCCATCCGTCCATTTCCAAAGTATGGGAAAATCTATTTATTCATCCATCCATTCATCCCTCCATGTACACAGTGTGGCTAGATCTATTCATTGACCCATCCTTCCATACATGCATACTGTACATACACTTACAAAGTGTGGGAATATCTATTTATTCATCCATTCACCCATCCCTCCATCCTTCTACACAGTGTGGCAAGATCTATTCATTGATCCATCCATCCATCCATCCATCCATCCATCCATCCATCCATCCATTTCCAAAGTGTGGGAATAACAATTTATCCATCCACCCATCCATCTACACAGTGTGGTTATACATATCTATTAATTTATGCATTTATCCATCCATCCACGTCTCATTTTCATACCACAGAGATTTGCCACTGATTACAATTTTTTTTTATTGACAAATGGCAGCTTGACCCGTTTTTATGAAAATCAGTTTCTAGTTAAGTTCAATATTGTTGAACATCCACGAAACAAAGCTCCCGTTCAAGTTATAACAGCTACCAGCACTCATTTTCTCTTGAAGTTAATAAGACAAAAAATACAACTGGCTTCTGAGAAACCGTAAAGGACAAAGTCTTCAGTCCTGACCACCTTTCCATGGTGGACAACTTTAAGGAGAAGAATTAACTCAGACTGTTAGAAGACCCTGACACAGGAGACTCCAAAAATGCTACATAAACAACTCCTTACCAAAAACATTAGCTAAATGACAACACATGTTAACCTCTAATCCCAACCCCTCACCTTTCCCCTAACTGGTTTGAATATTTGAATTCGCTCCTGTGAATTCCGACAAATCTGCCAATGTGAAACCATTTCTCAGTATCTTTAAGCATTAACATCCTGGAGCACTTCTAATAACTCATCACATGCTGAGAGAAATGCACTGATTTATCTGACCTTCCTCTTCTCTATAGGAGGATGTATGTTTTCAGGGTTACCTTCGCCACATGTCCTCTTCCTCCAGCCCCGGTCCCCTCACTGCAGCTGAGCAGGAGCTCCACCAGCTCAAAGCCACAGAGGTGAGCAAGCCATCACTTCATGTTTCTGAAACCCTGATGTGACCTTCATCTCAAACTGCACTGTCCCTAGAACATGAATGGAGAAAATGTTGTTGTTTTTTTCCAAACATCATTAATGATAGTTTATTGCTTGAAATGCACCTGACAGGACAAGGTTGTGTGGGTAAGTTCTTAGTAGTGTGATGTGGTATAAGGTGTGAGACCGCATGTGTGTATGTGTGTGTGTGTGTGTGTGTGTGTGTGTGTGTGTTTA
>JAQLOM010000016.1:12488955-12503569 GCA_030068315.1 Chrysichthys thysi
CTTTCTTTCTTTCTTTCTTTCTTTCTTTCTTTCTTTCTTTCTTTCTTTCTTTCTTTCTTTCTTTCTTTCTTTCGGTGCAACAGAAGATATTTTTTATCCAGTGTAGCATCCTAATATGGCAGAAACCAAGCAAAGAGCTGAGCAGATTAGGGATACTAGCCTGAACTACTACTGCATATAATATTAAGGAACAACACATTATATGGAAAATCCCAACACTACGAAGGTCTACTCAAACAAGAATAGGGTGTAACATGACTTTATAGACTAGCTATGAGAAGAATGTTGCTTGTGTAACGTTGGTTCATTCTCAAGATCTAGTGCGTGGTTTTATGGTGTTCACCTCATAGTTATGGTCCTTTCTATTTGATTTGTAAAGTCATCTTTCCTAACAGGATTCCAAGCCTATCTTCAGAGATGGTTACTGGAGAGGTGAGAGTTACAGACAGTGCAGACGTCTCAGAAGATCCCTGTAATGAGCCGGTCCTGGGTCCGGTTCAGCCGTGGGACTCGTTCGAAAACCTGCGATGCATCCATGCTACATTTCAGCACCTGAATGCCTCGGGTACGGCACAACCGCTTGCACTCGGTCCTCTTGGCCACCTTCTGTTTTTTCAGAATCACCTAAATTTTTAGAACGTTTAATTTTTAGAATTGTTGGTTTTAGAACCTAAATAACATAAATAGACAGACAGATAAATAAATAAATAAACAAACAAGCAAATAAAATTCTAGCATTGTTAGCAGAGCTTTTCTAAATATTTAAGTCTAAGGATGACAAGCATATACTGGTTAACTCTTTCCCTATAAACATAATATAATGTTTTATCTTAAATTTCTAAGCCAGGTTTCTCTCCAGCTAGTTTTATTTAGCTTGATAATCGCAGTTCTCAAGCGCGTTTGGTTGCACTAACCCCCCGTATGATTTTTGGCCAGATTTTGCAATCGGCAACAAAAATTGCACACTTTGGTTATGACTCGAAATCGAACGTTTTAACATACACCAAGTGAAATGCTCACTGACTGTCAGTTTGGTGCCATTGCAACCAAGGACAGTCGACAAGCAAGTTCTAGCAAGGTCTGAAGCATGTTATCTCACAGGTTGTTATACGGAGCAGGAACTGTTTTACTGAGATCGTCATGTGCAGTGTGACAAGTAATGAATATCAAATGCCACTGTATGTACTGTATGAGTCTAAAACCAGCCTTAAGCATGGTAATATAGAAATAAATTCTTGAAATTCCTGTGGCATTTTTCCTAGTCTACTCTACACTTTTATATTATTTAGGCAATTAGAAAACAGACCATGGAGAGCACCAACGTATCCCTTTGCACCGTTATAAGACTTCAACATAGTCTTCTTTGTTTTTCAGGCTGGTACTGGGGGAACATTTCAGCCAGCCAGGCTGGAGATGCTCTAGCCGGCACAGCAGAGGGCACATTCCTCGTGCGCGACAGCAGCCACACACACTACTTCTTCACCCTCTCTGTGAAGAGCAACAGAGGCCCCACCAACGTACGTATTGAGTACAGTGGCAACCGCTTCCGCCTGGACTACAGTTCCAGCGCCTGTCCTCGGCTGCTGTCCTTCCCCACCGTATCCGCCCTGGTGCAGCACTACGTGGGCACCAGCAAGAGAAAGACAAGATCTAAGCCAGAGGAAGATGCTCCAGCAGCAGTGAAGGACAATGCTGTATTGCTGAAGCTCAGGCAGCCTCTGTATAAACCCAAAACCTTCCCCACGTTACAGCACTTGGTTCGTCTCACCATAAACAGACACACAATCTGCCCAGAGCAGCTGCCCCTACCTCGTCTTCTGATGCTCTACTTACAGGACTATCCCTTCAAAGTATAACACTGACATTGTGCTTAGATCGGATTCAGAAGGCAAAATGTACTGCATATAGTGTCTCTTCTGCTGGAAAGAGACCAGTGCATAAGCATTTAAGTGATGCAGCAGCTGTGAGCAATAGGACTATGGGTGTTGCTAAAGATTGCACCGAACTCCAAAGTGCACGATGAGACGTGTGCTGTGACATTCAGACCTGAGGCCAGTGAATATAAGTTGAACTGATGCGAGAAAGCAGTTATTTGCAAATTGTCGAACTGAGTCAAAATATTTAATAACTATGTAATTGCTCATATTCAGAACATGTATCAGACTATAACATAAACCTGACCTCAACTATTAATACTGAGAGCTATTGCATGACTCACCATGGTAAACATTCGATGTGTTGATATTTGCATGTCAAACCCTTCTCTGGATTTTCAACCAAGTATTGTGTGGGCAGTTTTTAGTTTGAGGGCGTCGATGTGGCATTCAAAGAGCAAAATTACGAGCACATTATCAGAGAAAGCCGAGTACTGTAATTGAAAGTGAGTGACTTTCGAATAGGAGCTCATCAGGCCGTCCCTTTGTTCAGTCAGCCTGCGAATCACAGGCTTGTTATGAGGCACTGCTTCCTGCATCCTGTTTACAATGAACAAAATTTGTTCAGCCGAAACGCAAAGTTCCTGTAAATATGGTTGTCTGCACACATTTTCAATTTCTACTAAAATTTTTCAGTGAAACTTTTCATTTTGTTCATCAAAACAGGAAAGTTCCAATACTAATTTATCAATCTTATACTAATATATTAGCTTTAAATTTTATTTACATCTTTTGAGAGCTGTGTTTTTTTTTTTCTCTTTCATCTTTTACATCTTTTATAACCCTGTTTACGAGCTGGTAGTGTAATCTATAAGCCTGCTCCTGAAAGTAGGTCAACTCAGTATGTCCTGACCCATCACTGGAATCCGACACTGATGACATCATTCAACATTTCCAAGTAGACTTAGATTTTATCGACTGATACTTTCTTAGAGTTCAGCGTTGTAGATACAGTGTACACATGTTTTCAATAAAACAAAGAACTTGTCAAAGGCTGAGGCTTTTCTCAGAACAAAAGCAAGTCAAAGTTAGTGTATTTGACTTCACATCATGTTACCTATTTGAAAATGGTTATGCCACACACACTGCAAATATGTACGTCAAGCGAAACTGGACACTCATACTGGGCTCAGTGGATGTTTTCCTGGTGGGACGTAATACCCAAGAGGGATTCCATGAAATTTTCATGAAAAAGCTGTACAGTAGGATTGCGGCAAGAGAGGTGGGTGGTGATGCAGCTGCATGAGTTATACAGTTATATGTGTGCATCGGTAAACATGCAATCAGTGGGGCTATTCAGACCTGGAAAATATCTGGTAGTACATGTAAATGATCCTTCATTAGATTTTCAGTAGTGTTGGGCAGATTACAAAATAAATTGCTTCGATATGTTAAGAATTAATAGCATTTTAAACCTTTGCTTGTCTTTCCTTGGTAATTTTGCAATTACCGGTAGTCCTCTCTGACAGTAAGGACAGAGCATCTGCAGAACGGCAGGTCTTGTGGGGTGTTCCAGATATGCAGTGGTTAGTACCTACCAAGAATGGTCCAAAGAAAGTTAACCTCTGACACATACCACCTACCTAAACGTTCTTGCAAACCAAGTAGACCCCTTCATGGTATTGGTATTCCCTAATAACAATAACAAATTTTCAGCAGGATAATGCGCAATACCCCACTGCAAAAATTGTTCTGGAATTGAGTCCAAGGTGTTGACAGCCTCCAAATTCCCCAGATCCCAATCCGATTGAGCATCGGAGGATGTGTTGCACAAACAAATCCAATCCATGGAAGCCCCACCTCACAACTTACAGGAATTAAAGGATCTGCTGCTAACATCTTGGTGCCAGATACCACAGCACACCTTCAGAGGTCCAGTGGTGTCCATGCCTTGATGGTATTGGTGACCCAATGAGGACCTACACAATATTAGGCAGGTGGTTTTAATGTTATGGCTAATTGATGGTACGTGTCAAAATAGAATCCACATTAATGCCAGGACCCGAGATTTCCCAGAGCATCACACTACCTCTGCCGTTTTGTCTTCTTCCCATAGTGCATCCTGGTGGCCTCTCTTCCCCAGGTACGTGACACACACACACACACACACCCAGGCATCCAAATGATATAAAAGAAACCATGATTCATCAGACCAGGATGCATTCTTCCATAGCTATATGATCCATTTCTGATCCTCGCACCTCCATTGTAGGTGCTTTTGGTGGTGGCCAGGGGTCAGCATGGGCACCACGATCGGTCTGCAGTTACGCAGCCCCATATGCATCAAGCTGTGATGAATTGTGTGTTCTGATACCTTTCTATCATAACCAGCGTGAACTTTTATAGCAATTTGTGCCACAGTAGATCTACTAAAGTATTCAAGTCACCAATTGTCCTTATTTGGACCACTTTTGGCAGGTAATAACCACTGCATACCTGGAACACCCCACAAGACCTGCCATTTTGAAGATCCTCTGATCCAGTCGTCTTGCCATCACAATGTGGCCCTTGTCAAAGTTGCTCAGATCCTTATGCTTGCCCATTTTCCTGCTTTCAACACATCAAATTTGAGAACTGACTGTTCACTTGCTGCCTAATAAATCCCACCCCTTGACACTTGTCACTGTAACGAGATAACCAACGTTATTCTCTTTTTATTTTATTTATTCTGTTTTAAACTTAGTGGCATTTTGTGTCTTGAATATAAGGATTATATGTGGACAAGGATTATTCACATTGGTGATGCAACTATAAATGCATTAAGATGTATAAATAAAATAAATGTAAGTCGCTCTGGATAAGAGCGTCTGCCAAATGACAGTAATGTAATGTAATGTAATGTAAAGATGCCTTTAAAACACATTTCTCTTGATCCATTTTAGAAGATCTGGACTTCACTGTGATCTCACTCACTCACTCACTCATCTTCTGCTGCTCGATCGTGTTCGGGGCCGCGGGAGGAAGCTGGAGCCAATCCCAGCTGACTTTGGATGAGAGGCGGGGTATACCCTGGGCAGGTCACCAATCCAGCGCAGGGCGACACACAGAGACAGACAACCATTCACACCTACGGGTGATTTAGAGTAGCCAATTAACCTAATCCCCATCTGTGCATGTCTTTGGACTGTGGGAGGAAACTGGAGTACCGGAGGAAACCCGTGCAAACGAGAACATGCAAACTCCACACATAAAGGCGCCTAAATAAAGACGCCCAGGTCAACCCCGGGGATTGAACCCAGGACCTTCTTGCTGTGAAGCGATAGTGCTGACCACCGTGCCGCCCCAGTCTTGACTATTCATTTTAGCGGTATATCTGGAGACGTCGTGGGCTTATCAGAGAAACATTAAGGAACATGATAACCCAGAAAGACGCCGTCACTCATTTGACCATCCCTCAGAGTCTAAGTTGCAGGTCTCACTTATGCAATTAGGCATATAAACACCAAGTCCTATGAAACAGAACATGTTAAAACAAACGTAAAGGCATTTCTCCCCATATTACATGTGCTACACTAATAATACACGTGCTTCACTAGAGCGCCATCTGACTACATGGCTAAAAGTGTAGGAGGATGCAATCCACATATGAAATAGTCAAAGGTACTAAAGTAGTATGAGCAATGAGATTCATATGCAGTACATGCAGAGTGTTTTAATTTACATGCACCCCTTGTGTTTATTTATACTTCCACTGTTGTGTATAAGTTAAGTATAAAATGAGCACGTGTAAACGTGCAATGTCATACAGTCTGCTCTTAGAATAATTAATACCTTCAAAACCATGGCAATCTTTGTATATATTTAAAAATATATATATACTATATACAATAAAATTAAGGATAAAACCCGACAGGTGTCGTCGAGCTGATCTTTTACTTTGGAAAATCCTGACTTCAGTGTTTTCGCAGGCTTCACTCTTACCCACCATAACTAGCAAAAGTTTATTTTGAACTAGACTTGAACTTTCTAAAACCACTAACGTTTTATACAGCTACGCAGTGTGTTAAATTTGACTCAAGTTTGCATTGTTTTGCATAATACTTCAGCACGTCTGCCGGTTTCGTTTGCGATACTAGCAACACAGCCAGGAGGACTTAGCTGTGTTTTGCTAGCAGCTTTGTTCATTTTCAGAAAGTTTTTCCGTGTTCTGTTCCTCATAAACTAGGCATAAACTATCAGAAAACAATAACAAGTAGGAATTTAACCTCAATTAAAAAACAAACAAATATATATATATATACATACAATGGTGGTTGGGTGCCATTCTGGGTGAACAGTTGAAAGTCACTTTGTTTTGTGAACCGTTTCCTGAGGAGCTTCCTCATTAGCCAGGGAGCTAACAGTTCTGTGGTCATGCAACAACACTTTGCTCGGAAAGCCAGGTAAGTTAAATACAGGTAGTTACCGAAAATGTCCTAGAAGGATTTACACAACCATTAAGGAACTAGACATAGAGTTGTGGGAAGTCTTAAGGAAAGAGTTACGTCTTAATAAAATCAAATAAAAGCAGGAGAAATGTGGTTTTTTTTTTGTCTGTTTTATTAGCTGGACGGTTGTTGTTGTTGTTGCTAGTGCTGCTGCTAAGGTGTCTAAATAAAATAATGTCATTCTTCTTTCTTCACACACAAACTCTCTCTCTGTCTTTCTCTGTGTGTTTCCTTCTTTTGCACCATTCTATGTAAACTCTAGAGGCTGTTGTGCTTCAAAATCCCAAGAGATCAGCAGTTTCATAGATACTCATCCTGGCACCAGTCATGACCATGTCACTGAGCTCACTCTTCCCCCTTCATTCTGGGGTTTTAGGTTGAGCTTAACTGAAACTCCTGATCTGTATCTGCCTGGTTGTATGCATTGGGATTAATTGGCTGACTGGATAATGGCATTAATGAGCATGGGAAGAAACATCGCAGGGATGAGTAAATGAACAGAGAAAACGAAGACGAGTACAGACACTTACAGGAAAGTGCATCGCATGAGAGAGTTAAGCAGCAGCAGTTATAAGAAGGTACAAACCTACAGGATCCAGGTGAGAAGGTGAGAACCTGGAGTGAGTTTAGGTCATCTTTGGGAAGTGAAAATATGTAGGGGACTCGTGTGGGACCGTCCGCAATAACAGAAAGTGAGTCATTAGTTCCAAGGTGAAGTAAAGCATCAGGATGAATCAGGCATATCTGAAGGTACTGAGAAGTTAGGTGAGTTGTATTCACACTAAATGTCGATTTAAAAAAAAAAGGTTTAAAACTGGTTTTATTGCTTCCGCCAGTGACGTGCTCCATAGCAGCGGTCTGTTATGAAGAAATTCCAGAAAAGTTGGGATGTTTTTTAAAGTCGAATAAAATATAAGGTAAAAGACTTTCAAATCACATGAGGCAATAGCTTATCAGGACGGCACGGTGGTGTGGTGGTCAGCACTGTCGCCTCACAGCAAGAAGGTCCTGGGTTCGATCCCTGGGCTCCTTTCTGTGTGGAGTTTGCATGTTCTCCCTGTGTCCACATGGGTTTCCTCCGGGTACCCCAGTTTCCTCCCACAGTCCAAAGACACGCACAGAGGGGATTGGGATAATTGGCTACCCTAACTTGGCCGTAGGTGTGAATATGAGTGTGAAAGGTTGTCTCTCTCTGTGTGTCGCCCTGCGGTGGATTGGCGACCTGCCCAGGGTGTACCCCACCTCTTACCCTAAATCAGCTATGATTGGCTCCCTTTTCCCCCTCGCGACCCTGAACAAGATTAAGCGGCAGAAGATGAGTGAGTGAATCATGATGATCATGATCTGATCATGATGCACTGTGGTTTGTACATAAATGCTGGCCCAGTTGACCTTGATTTTGGCTCATGATGGCAAGAGGCAAAGGCAATGATGTCGTTCATCATTACGGCACAGATGGCAGGAGTCTCAGTCACAAAGACCGCTCAACTGTCTAGACATCTCTATCATTATCATCTTCTCCCAGTAAAAGTTTCTTGAATTTCATAATCAACATCCACATTCTTCTTTTGCTTTCTTTCTTTTGTTTAGGGAGTGGGCTGTGATTAATGTAAGTTACTGTATGAGATGAGTCAGATGACCTTCCTGGAGGTCATCGCAGCGCCTTCGTGTTTCAACAATGTCAAGAATAGCGTGGTATCAAGAGAAGGTGAGCAGACCAGTTTCCAAGGTCGACAGAATGTGAAAAAGTGAAATCTGGCCTCATACTTGTGTTTCCTGCCATAGATTGGAGCTTACGACCAGCAGATATGGGAGAAATCTCTAGAACAGGCTGAACTGAAGGTACATTTAAAGTTTAAAAAAAAAAAAGTAAATTAAAAAAGAAATCGAAAATGTTATGCTAATAAATACATAAATTTTCTGATGGCTTTATACAGGGCATTAGAAATAAGCCGAAGAAAACCGGCCACATCAAGCCCGACCTCATAGATGTTGACCTAGTGAGGGGTGAGTAACTTTTTTCACCGTCTGTTGGTGTGCATTCCTCTTTCCTGCTGATCCAACCAGTTTTTTTTCCTCACAGAATTGTTGACAATTGACATAATGTTCCTTGATAGAGTGAGCAAGTGAACCAGCTTCCCAAAACTTGCTTATAATGAAAATGCAAAATGGAAACTTTCTTTGATGACTCAGTATTTGTGTGTAAGCACTACTCACAATCCCCTGCTTTCCAGGCTCCACATTTAGCAAGGCCAAACCAGAGAGCCCATGGACTGCTCTGACCCGTAAAGGCATGGTCAGGGTTCTCTTCTACCCATTCTTCTTCAAGTGGTGGATCCAGGTCACGTCCAAATGCATTGCCACCTCGATTCTGGTGCTCTACTTCTTGCAAGGTAAATACTTCTCTTAAATTTGCCGTGTGACAAAGTACAAGTCATCTAAACCTGTACATCATAAGGAAGCCTCCTTGCTGATGTTGAAGATGAGATATTAGACTATGAACAGTTGTATTATTTTTTCTATTGGTAGTATTTTGGGGGTGTATGTGGTTTTGCTGGATGTATTGAATGCTACTGGTCTGTATAACCACACAATGGTGCTAGCTCCATTTCCAAGTGTGATTATTTCCTGTTTGTACTACAATTGAGCAGGTACTGGGAAAAAAAACCCTCCATAATACTTAAAGTGGGACCAACCAGTGAAAAACAGCACAGTTGCATTCTGTGGTGCCAAAAGTAGTGGTAGTGGAAAGAGTTTCCTCTTGTTGCTCTCTGGCTATTGCCTTCAAGCATATAACTAGTGGTATATGATCTCTTCAACAGTGGCAGCTGCTGTGCTGTTTATCGAGGTGCCTGCAGCCACAGCCAGTGAGGTATTGGGTCCGATGTGCCTGATGATGTTATTAGGAACAGTGCACTGCCAAATAGTGTCCACTGAGTCATGCCGAACCTCTGAGGGCAGTCTAGTGTCCACCCTGGCCACGATTCACCCCACCACTCTGAAAACAAGCTCTTCTCGAAAGAAAAGGTAAGCAAGTTATGTTGTTTCTCACAGTAACAAGGGGGCGATTACATGTTACAGGTTATATTATACTGCAAATTCAATTTCTCCTCTTTATTTTTGCAGATGTTAATGGGAATCAAACCCAGCAGGACATGCTGTTTTAGGAAAATAATAAAGATGGTGTGTTTTTTTTTTTTTTTTCTTTTTTTTTTTTTTTTTAAATGACCTGACGCAAAGCAGAGGTGGAAGTTGATTATTTTCCTATAACAGGCACATCCTGCAGCGTTTTATTCCTCTTCCACCACAGCGATTTGTTACCGACCCTAATGTTTAATTTATTGTGTTTCTCTAGAAAGAGGAAGTTTAAAAAAGTGAACAGAGCAGATCAGGCAGATAAGGGAGCAGCAGAGGTCAAGCCGTGGCACGGCAAAGAGAGCAACCAGTTCTACAGATCACAGAAGAACCGGGTAACAAATCTGCTATTGTGATCTATGACGAATTGGCAGTTCTTTACAATTGATCTGAGAAGATCCGCTGTTCAGGAACAGCAAGGTGAAACTAGGTGCATCGCAGTAATAAATAAATCGCCATGCTCTCATGTGGACCGTTGGTCCCATTTTGTGCAGGATTCCACGAGGAAGCGTGTGGACGGGCTCTCTGAAGAGCTTTCCAGTGAAGAAGAGGAAGTCGAAGTAGCAGGGCAATCGGGAGACAGACTCATCCCAGGTCAACAGACCAAACCTGCTCCTGGACTCAGGAAAAGACTTCAGAGTGCCACAAAGTCTGCAGCCAGCACAAAGCATCAGGTCAGAAGTACAGAGTTTCTGTAGTGGAGATGATCATATGTCTAATACATAAAGGCAGTTATTGTTTGGAGTTTTGTATTTCTGAAGTGTATGGTCCACAGCAGGAACCTAATGATGGCGTGACCACGGTCGCCACAGCAACACCTCCAGGAGTGAAGCCTGCGCAACCCTCTGAGGATTCCCGGCCTGCCTCTGACTCGGATGACATGCTGTGGGAGGAGTTTCTGCAGGGTTCTGACTCCGCCTCCTCAGCAAGCAGTGGGAGTGGGGATGAGGGGCTTCACAGTCCTAACCACACCCTGCTTCCACCCACTGTCCTCAGCAGTGATGAGGACAAGGCTTTCTCACATGTCAGTGCCTTATTTATTTATTTATTTATTCATTCATTCATTCATTCATTCATTTATTTATTCATCCAACTATTTATTTATTTATTATTGTTTTGCATTTGCAGTATATATGATATACACGTATATCATGTAAAAGGTTTAACCCTGCAGCTGGACTGCTTGTAAGAGCATCTATGTTGTTTTTCAGCACCAGTTTTCATGGCTTCAGGCCTGCCACCCTTCTAAAGATCGTGTGAGTGCCATTATCTGGGAGCAGGGTGAGTGCAAGAAAGCTGATATGTCCGTGCTGGAGATCAGCAGCATCATCCTCACACAGGCGAGTCCCACTTTACGGAGTCTTTCAGGGGAAACGACTGTAAATCCGAGCCCACGTTCAAAAGGAGTCAAGAACATCATCTTGTATCACATCGCTGTGGAATTCTTGTTTCAGTAACATGTTGCATTTTTGTCTTATTATTTTTTAGAGTGAGATAGAAAGAGAGGCTGGAGAGGGCACGACTGTTGTTGTAACATAAGTGGTAACGGGAACTAACTTGTCTTGTGGACATTCCACGTTATTGGATAAATCTGTAAACTGTTCAAAAGCATGTCATTCATTCGTAAATGAAAAATTGAAGTTGGCAAATTGCAAAGAGGATTAAAACACTTCAGGATCTGCTATTATTGGAAAATAATTAACTTAATTCTGTTTCACTACATCACACCACCCTGTCGTTGAGTACTTTTCTACAACAGCACACTTGATCTTGTTTTATACCTTGGATTAAAACCACCACCGTGGTGGACTGGCATTTGATCCAGGGTGTATTCCAGGTTTCCTGGGATTCTCAGGATCCACCGTGACCTTGATGAGAAGATTGATCTCTTTGACCTGTTCTTACTTGTTATGATTATTGTGTCCTGTCACCCTCTTTGTGCAGGTAAAGTTGGTGGAACAGGGAATGGGTTACCTGGTCTTTGGAGGGCTGGTTACGGCCACTTTGGCCCTGCTCCCTTTCTGCTTCCGATTGGCTCAGCAGCTCGAGATGACCCGTCTGAACTCCATCACACTCCGCGAACTTGCCATCATGGCTGACGGAAAGCCGAGTGCCTACTCCATAGCGTTCTTCCTTATAACCACTGTGGAGAGAGTCTTCCTCAGTGGTCTCTTCTTCTTCATGATGTGTGTTGCTGAAAGAACTTATAAACAGGTACCAGGCTGTGATTTTTCTCTTCAGACAAACCGCTTCCCTGTTCCTGAAAAGTTTTTGCAGAAAGTCTTTCTGGAATTCTGTTGTCTCTCTGCGCCCTGCGTTTTAAATGAGTGTGATGTCATTTACAGCGGCTGCTCTTCGCCAAACTCTTCAGTCACATCACATCGGCACGCAAAGCCAAAAAATCTGCAATCCCTCATTTTAGACTGAAGAAGGTGCAAAACATCAAGATGTGGCTTTCGCTCCGATCTTTCCTCAAGGTCCATTTCTGTAGCTGTTTTTTTTTTTTTTAAACTAATTGTAATTCAGAAAATGAATTGATTCTTATCTCCAAATGGAAATATGCCAAATTCATGAAATATATTTGACTTCACAGAGGCGGGGACCTCAGCGCTCGGTGGATGTCATTGTTTCTTCTATCTTCCTCCTGGCTCTGTCTATCGCATTCACCATTTGTGCACAGGTCAGGCAACATTTGGCTGGAAATTAGCTGCCATGGTTTCTCAATGTGGTCATTAATACCAGTCCATATGTCACTTGTGTTTTGTGGTTGTAGGTGCTAAGCAGCCATCGCACGTTTCTGGAGTGGGAGAGTAACTGGGAGCTGCTGGTATGGGGCACCGCTCTCCTCATCTTCCTGCTGAGGCTGGCAACGCTTGGGACTGAGATTAACCACAAGTACAGCAACTCCTCTGTGCTCCTCACTGAACAGGTATACACATGCACAGAAGTTATTATATCTGTGTTCCTCACTGAGTGTCTAACAAAACATTGTCATGGTGTCAAGAGGAACCACAAGTGGAGCAATATTAATATCTGATATTCTTTCTCCTCCAGATAAACTTGTATTTGAAGATGGAAAAGAAACCAGAGAAGAAGGATGACCTAAGCATCGTCAACAATGTGCTAAAACTGGCCACGAAATTACTGAAAGTATGCTTTGTATCATTACCATATTCAGTGCATGCTGTCACTCGGGGATTTCCTTCACACGCTGAAATTTAGACTTGTAACAGGAAAGGAAATCACACTTGAGTAGCAAGGTTTTAGATATTAGAGACATCAAAAAGGTCCTTCTGACATTTTGTTGACATCAAACAGTTCATTGCCATTATGTGGCCATCAGTGGGCCTCCACTGTAATTCAGGAAGGGCTGCTGATGAGCTTATTCCTGGACACAGGTTTGTCAGGAGCACCAAAAACACCAAAAGAAAACCCCCCAAAAACTCCAGGACCACGGTTGGGAACCTGTGCTCTAAAATAATTTGCTAACTAGACCACTTAAGCATCAGTTTCTACAGGTGTTTGCTTGTCAAAAAATGAGCCTGTTACTGTTTCTACTGCCGCGGTACTTTTTCTCGTTATCTCTGTTCTACTTCCTCTATGACTCTTGTAGTTTCTGCTTTTTTTTTCTTCTTTTATATACAGGAAAGTCCTTTTAATTTTTACTGTATCAACTGCTCAGACAAATCACTGACATTTTACTGAGACGGGTGGGGGTTATGAGATATCATTGTACTTAACACTTAAAGGGCTTTCAAAGGGTTTTAGTGCTTTTTGAAAATTTTCTACAGGTTTAAGTTGTCGTCGCTGAAAGCCTCCTTACAGTGCTCAAAATTCAAATACAATTCAGACATTGATGTATTATTTATTTGTTGACCGTTTACCCATCTTCTTCAGGTTTATATTTTTAGTTTTGATCATTTGATTATTTTGGTGTTAATGCACATAGTACAGGATGAAGACTATTCAGAACTGTACAGGAGCGCCATCTGCTGGCTGAATTTTATAAATTGAAAACATAAAGCAATTTATGAAGGAATCCATGAACAGTCTTTTGGACTGGGTGGAAGAGTTTTAACCTTTAGAAGTTCATCATACTTTGAGTGCCATTATTAAACCCTTTATTTTTACTCCACGTCTTCTTTTAGGAACTGGACACACCGTTTCGTTTGCTGGGGCTGACGGTGAACCCCCTCATCTATAACATTACCAGAGTGGTAATTCTGTCTGCTGTCTCTGCTGTGATCAGCAACCTGCTGGGCTTTAATATCAGAGTGAGTGGGCATTCACACACTCACACCACATTTCTCAATCTTTTAGGGAAGTGAGGTGTAAATGTTCTTGTAGGCCAAACCAAACTTCCCACCTGATTGACTAAAGTTTTGCTAACACTCCTTTCTGTCATACTCACGTGCCTAAGTTGATAAATGGCAGCTGTAAGTAAATTACCAAGCATGTTCACAGCACAGCTGCTTTAGGAGTGCCTCCTAAATGTGGCATGGGCTAAAAATTTCTTCTAATGCAGCTCAGCAACAGATATATGGGGTGCCATTTTAAAATAGCTAGCTTAATTAAAATAGCTAGTGTCCTTTGTCTCACTTTATGCATTTCATTTAATTTGGGTGTGCAAGCTTAAAAAAATAATCTGAAATAACTTTAGATTTGACAGCATACTCCATATATAAAAGTGCACTACCTCTCACCAATTATGCAGTGAAACTGTTCGATCGAAGTTTACATGAGTGAGTCTTTTAATATGTAAACTTGCTCAAACACAAGTGTTTTTGTAGGCTATAAACTAACTGACTTTTCGTCAGTACCGCGTATTTACAACCCAAATTCCAGAAAAGTTGGGACGTTCTTTTAAAGTTGAATAAAATGAAAACTAAAAGACTTTCAAATTACATGAGCCAATATTTCATTCACAACAGAACATGGAGAACTTAACAAATGTTCAAACTGGGAAATTTTACACCTTTATCCACTAAATGAGCACATTTCAAATGTGATGCCTGCTACAGGTCCCGATGAACAAATGGCAGAAAAAGCAAGAAAGTTTAAAAAGTTTCAGCTGGGAGAACATCTAGCAACTAATTAAGTTAATTGATATCAGGTGTG
>JAQLOM010000016.1:12631747-12641922 GCA_030068315.1 Chrysichthys thysi
GTGTGTGTGTGTGTGTGTGTGTGTGTGTGTGTGTGTGTGTGTGTGTGTGTGTGTGTGTGTGTGTGTGTGTCCAAGGCCCTCACTGCATTCTTGCGGGCTGCTCTGCTGGCAAAGCTCGCGTTCTCACAGTTGCCACAGAAAGCTCTAGAAAATGGTTGCCTGTCACTGCTCTGAGCAATTAGACAAGGCAAAGGGAAAGCATTTGTCCCAGCTCTACGGCGAACCTATACACGGTGCCTTGTAAGGGAAGGCTTAAAGAAGATTCGGAGTGTGTTTTTGATGGCGGATGGCAGCAGCAGCCCTCCCTGCATTGCAGCAGTGGATCAGAGTAGAGCAGAGAGAGCAGGGAGAGCCAGTGTGCCACACAGCACCGAGCGCCCAATCACGCGCCTCCGTGTGGCTCTCAAACCAATCGGCAGCCCACAGCTGAGGTTAAAGATTGACAATTGCACCGAGAGCGGCAGGGAGAGAGAGAGCAAGGGCCTTCTGGAAAATTCTGCACCCATCTTTGTCTCATCCCTTACCAGCTATTATAATTGAAGAAAAAAACCAACAACAATATATTAAAAAAAAAAAAAAAAAAAAGGCCTGAGGAACCTGTTCACTGTGCACGTAAAGAAAAATAAGGTATGCTGTTATTATGCATCAATTGCTTAACTTAATGCGATGGTTAGTGCGATGTCAGCTTTTGGATGAGAAAGATGATTCCATGTGTGTCATGCTGCCGTGCTGCGTGAAGGTTTTTTTTTGTGCCAGGTGAAGTGGTGCTATTGATTGTGCGAGGGGGAAATGGCTGTTGCTGAGGATGGATGATGCATGCAGGGTGCACGAGAGAAGGAGGCCAAGATGGCAAGTGCACAGCCTCTGCAAATGCTGTCTTGTGTGTTTGTGTGTGTGTGTGTGTGTGTGTGTGTGCTATCATTTTTTTTCTCCCCCAGAAATGCAGAGGGGGAGACAGACGAAGAATCAAGGGAAGCATAAGAAGGCAAAGATATTGCTGCGTCAACAGGAAGATGCTTATCCTGGAACTGGAATTCTGTAGCTTAACTGTCTCCAAAAGATCCGTACTATACCATATTATTAAGTGTAATCGAATGAGATTTTGGAAATTCATGAGTCACAGGGTGCAAAGCGCGCAGAAAAAAAAGACACTGACGAAATAGCGTGCAGAAATAGGCACCCCCCCCTCATGTTTAGATTGGATGAGTGCATAGGCTCGGCCGATGGCGGATGGCTGTTTTGTTTTGTTGATGGAAAGATCAGGGCACGGTGTGAGGAGAGGGAAAACAGCATGGCAGCAATTTCATAACCTGTGAAGTTACACCATGGTTACAACACCGTTATTATCATGGTTCGAGCCATTATTAGTATTAGTGGTCTGAGAATTGGGTATTATATTATTATCCACTACATAACAATATAATTTGCTACCTGCCTTCATGTATAAGGCCCTGGCTCACTTTGCATAGAAAACAAAGATTGATTTGCTCACACATATGTGAGTTTTATTTATTATTATTATTATTATTATTATTATTATTATTATTATTATTATTTCTTTTTACAGGAGACCGATTCAGGGTTATATAAACTACCTTTGTTTTTCTCAGGCTGTCCTTGGTTGGCGATTAGGCTGCGTGTTGGTGGTGTTCTGGAGAGGGACTAGGCAATATCTTTCCCACACTCTGGATACATGATTTATTTTGCAGAGGCAGTCATTTCCTTCATTGTCCACTCTCGTTTACCTCCTACACTGATTATGTTTTTATTACGTTTAGTCGAATTCGCTCACTTTGCGAGTGCAAGTCGACATGAAAACCTACAGACACGGATCCGCTCCAGTGTATGGCCTGTTCGGGTTCATTCTTAGGAAACCACAGGGCTCGGAGGTTTACCTTCGGTGAACTACAGACAAATTAAGGACTTTCTTGGTGACTGTAGCTTAGGTGAGTTTTTTTATTTTAAACCCTGATTGCGGCAGGCTTTTCGTCAGTGCTTGTCTGGGAACTGCAGACCTCTTGTTTGGAAAAGGCCCCTGGAGGGACACTGCGGGAGACCCTGGGCTTCTGTCAAAGACGCTCTTTCACCGAGAAACCTTTCCTGTCCTCTACACTCAAAGCAGTAGAAATAATATTAACCCGGGGAAGACAAAATGGACTGCGACCACTTTGGGTGCATAAAAGCTTCTTAAGCTTCCAGCTGTGCAAACCTCCCCCACTTTTACACAACCTGTTCAAATGAAAAAAAAAATTTCTGTGAAACCTACTGACAGTTATGACGACTGTTTCTCGGCATGCTTCATTTATTAAAATCGGGAATGAGTACGTGTCTTTGGTACTTGTTGAAACTGATACTGATAGCGTTACCAAAATGAGCAACCTACTTAAGATTCAGCAATCAGGAGGCATCATGGGACATTTATTTCTTTATTTAGCTCTGTTTATGCCGGTCGATCACGTGTGCTGCTAGCTATAAACTCCTTGTATCCGGTCATCCCTAAACATAAGTTTTAGATTTGAAATGTGACGATTAAACAGTACCCTTTTTTTTTATAGCAACCTTAGCATGTACAACACCGTCAGCGAGCATAGTGGATAGTTATTATGAATGTGTGCATGGTGCATTGCACTTTGACTCACAAGCAAATTATAGACCCTGGGGAAAGGTAGCATTCTACGCTCAGTGCTCGCAGAAACGAAGTGCTCTCGGGTGACATTTATTTTGATACCATTTTCGGTATCGATGCATCTCCAATCGCTAATCATAACAATTTCCGCACTGAAACCAACCTGAAGCCTGTGTTCAGAATTCTGTACTCCTATATTGGCCCAGTATACTCGGCATACCGCGCATTACTCTCTACTCTTGTATATAGCATTGTGTAAAGGTGTGACAATTGATATGTAGCGTCCTGGACTAGTACGCTAGTAATTAAATAAGCGCTTAAAGATTTTATTGAAAAATAAAAAAAATTTACATTAAAAAACCATACAAACACACAGGGAGCTGGGGGCAGTAAATCAGAAAACCGGTCTATTGCTACTACGGAATGCTAGCTAGCGACCTCACTAATGTATCATGTATAAATGTCATCTAGCATAGCTAGCAAGCATGCCATTCAGTTGCATTAGCATCAGTTGAGCTTTTTGTTTTGGAAAAAAAAAACCAAACAAACAAGAAAACATAGGACAATACACCAAACTATGCATTTTATTTATTATTTATGTTATATTTATAATCAATTCTAGTTTTTTTTTTAATATTTTGGAATGCTGAAAAGCACCGTGCCGGTCCAAGGTATGCAGTAGCTGGCAAGATGAGCTCAGGTTATATGCCTGATAGTGGAACTTTTCACCACAGTAGTATATTATAGTACAGTGAAACCTTGGATTGCGAGCATAATTCTGGAAACGGGCTTGCGATCCAAAACACTTGTATATCAAAGCGAATTAACCCCATAAGAAATAATGGAAACTCAGATAATTCGTTTCACGACTCACAAATATTTATATAAAAATGATTAACACAAAATATAAAGTAAAAATACATAAAGCAAAACAACCTGCACTTTACCTTTAAAAAGACTCATGGCTGGTGTGAGGGAGACCAGAGAGGAGGGGAGAGGAGGAGGATTATTGTGTAGGATGACTTTCACTACAGCTTACAGAATCACTGCAGTCTGTCGCTCACTGGGATCTTTTTCTTTTCATGGGACTTTAACAAGGAAACTATCCAATGATCGCTGCTTTTGCCTCCTTTTGAGGATTTCGCGGAAATGCGACATTGCATCGTCTTTGAACATGTTCATCGCTCGCACTGCTACAACCTTATTCGCGGGGTGCGTTTCTACAAAGTTTCGCACTCTTTCCGACATTGTACACATCTCCCTGGGGCCATTTTCGCACACACACTAACAGTATATACTAGCGCGGATGTTGACTATACGAGTGAGCCACAATCCCGCAGTGAGAGTGAGAGAGAAGTTGTGATCACATGAAGTTTGGCAGAGGAAGTATATGCATACTACATGCATTGCAAGACCTCGCCCGTTCATCAAGTCAAAATTTATTAAAATCTTTTGTTCACCTTGCAACACACTCGCAGACCAAGTTACTCGCAATCCAAGGCTCAAGTGTATATCATCCAGGTATCTGTTGTGTATTGCACAATTTTTATTATTCACTGCATACTACTTATTACTTTTCCATCAAGATCAGTACACGAACAGGATCCAGTTCAGAGTTTCAGATACAGCTGAAGACGCAAATCGGTGCACGCTGAGAGCAGAATAGTTGAGCATTCTGGTCTTTTACTATATGACGAAATAGAAATGTAAGAAATGTTTCAAAGCAATGTGAACGGGAACCTGGCATCGGAAAACGACTTGGAAAACGACATGACCATGACCTCCTTCATTTTTTTTAAATATTTTGATCTGGAGAAAACTTTAAAAAAAACATCTTCTAAGTCAACCTTTCTTGTGTGTCTGGCAGTTTAGCAGAAGGGGAGGTGAAGACAGAGTCAGATGTGATTGAAGGAATGGAGATTGCCACACGATCCAAAGGTATAAAGAGCAAACCATTTTGTAATTAGCAGCGCACCAGCGGAGCTGAGTGTTCTCTAATTGTCAGAGTTTCGCTTTATCCAGTGTCTGATCCAGGGTCAGTGGAGCGCACTGCCCCGAAGCGCAAAGCACCGAGTCCACCGCATTCATCCAATGGACACTCTCCATCAGAAACGTCTCCTAGCCCTGTCAAAAAGAAGAAGAAACCAGGAGCCGTCAACAACAGCAAAGATCAGGTTCAGTGCTTTCTTAATCTTTCCTCAAACCCTAACAATAAATAGAGTTAGATGTCTCTGGTTTTTACCCGGGTTAATCCAAAAGTCATATTACCTGTCATATTGATTACATACCTACAATATTGTCCTAATGCCTAAAGAGGTTCCTCTAACATGTGCTCGCAAATTCAAACTGTTACAATAACGATAAAAAAAAATAAACATTTTTTTTTAAAAATTACTCCAGAGAGTTACTGGAAAAGCATTGCATATTTACTAGCATTGCTCCTCAGTTGATTTAGTTTGCTTCATAGATGGAGTGTCTCAGAGGTTGTATCTGTGGACGAGAGTTGTATTTTGAAATGGCAGGTAAATTCCTTGGCCCACTCGAATTAGATAATGTAATATACCTGCTCTCGATTCATCATTATTATTATTATTTATATATTTATTTTTTGCTTAAAAGTGTAGTGAAGTGACGCATGCAGGGTTCGCACTATTCAGCAGGTGAGGTCAGGCGTTACTTTGCTGCTGCATAAGAGAGCATTCCTCTGCAATGTAAGGAATGTTTCAGTGATTTCTGGTAGACTAAGAAAGAATCTCATGGATTGTTTCCTTCTTATTTGAACCGACTGCAATCTAATTGCTCGCATGATGCTTGGGGCGTCCTTCGCCGTTTTTCTTTTTTTCTTTTTTTCGAAATGAAGAACCATTGGTTACTCTTAAAGTGTTGGGCATTAGTCTAAAAAATAGAATTATAAGGTATTTTCTCGTGCTTTTGTAATTAGCTTGGTAGATTAGATCGCTTATTTGATGAAGGAAAGGAAAAATGTACTCTTGAAGCTACAAACTCGGGAGTGTGTAAGAAACTACGGGACACAGTGTGTAGATGATAAGCCTTTGGGCTTGTTTTTTTTTTTGTTTTGTTTTTTTTTAATTTAAAAAAAAAAAAAAGCAATTTTCTGTATGAAAAAAAATGAATGCAATTAAAAATGTGTTTAACCACCACTAAAATTCAATACAGTGTTTAAAGAGTGGCTTCAGTTGTGTAGTGTCTGTCATCTCTCCATGTACATGTACATCTGCGGTGTTACCTCTGTGTGTCATGAGCTGCAATGCCTTTACAGTATTTTGAAACCCCCGCTCTCTTGTTTTTCTCGCCTGCGTTCCAGTCCGAACTAAGACATGGTCCCTTTTACTATGTGAAGCAGCCTGCACTCACCACAGACCCTGTTGATGTTGTACCGCAGGACGGCAGGAACGACTTCTATTGCTGGGTGTGCCACCGCGAGGGCCAGGTGCTCTGCTGTGAGCTCTGCCCACGCGTCTACCATGCCAAGTGTCTCAAACTGGCTGCTGAGCCTGAAGGCGACTGGTTCTGTCCTGAGTGTGAGGTACTGGCACACACTAACACTGCCACCAGAATATGAAGGGGGGAAAGAAATGTGCCTTTGAAAAATTCGTATTTATTTAAACACTGCTGCGAGGTCTTCCATGCATGTTGTGAACTGTACAGGATATCAAACATTATACACTCTAGAAGGACGATGGACCTCGACTCACGAACTCGCGACCTGAATCAGTGTTTCCCATTGAAATGAATGTAAATACAATGAATGTGTTACAGCCCTCAAAACATGTTTTTAAAGTGTATTATGGGTTTATGTGTGCCAATAAAACATAGAATAAAATTAAAATGACCTTAATTAGAGAAAAATAAAACGAAATGAAATAAACAGATGATTTATCGCACGTTCCCTTTGCGGTGGAGACGTAGTCGCTGGCGTAGGTGGACGGTGGC
The DNA here is from genome assembly GCA_030068315.1 of Chrysichthys thysi. Taxonomy (NCBI): domain Eukaryota; kingdom Metazoa; phylum Chordata; class Actinopteri; order Siluriformes; family Claroteidae; genus Chrysichthys; species Chrysichthys thysi. The sequence goes on from JAQLOM010000016.1 coordinate 12,638,328, forward strand.
GGAGGGATATGGTGGCGCTTCTCATGTTTTGCGATTCTTTCTTTCTTTATTTCAACTGTCATACGCTTAGGCTTCTTACTTTCACTACCATTTCCACTTTCTTGGGACCCATAATGAAGCTTATAGAGCAAACATGCAGAGAAACACAACGAAAAAATGCGTTGAACACGTTCTCACCACGAGTGTTTGTCCGGAACTGAATGTTTGTGCCGTGAAGCGTGGGTCGGCTGCCTGGACATCAGTCGAGGCTTTGTTCGTCGGTCGGTACAAAATCCGTTCAGGAATTTAGTTTGTACGTCATTTTGTTCGCCATCTGACGTGTTCGCGGGCCGAGGGACCACTGTATATCAAAAATATGATGATCGACAATTGGGTCTTCTCAGCCACGTAAACGACTCATGAACAATTTAAATGCTAGGAAAGTGTGTAGGAATGACAGAGCGGCACTTCCGCAATGCTTTTCTTTTCACACATCATGAGTCACTTCATGGTGCATTGTGTACATATTTCTAGCTACACTGGGGGAAAGCAGTAAAATAAGGTAAGATTGCAGTTTGCGTGCATGCCGCTGCAACTTCACGTCTTCCACTTAGTTTTACAAGCTACACTAGACCTAAGAGAGAGCCAACCTGATAGCGTTCGCACTCATGACGATGCTGTGTCTATCCGTGGCCGGGCTAAATGTGGAAACGCTCTCTGTGTGGAAGGCATGCACTATAAATACTCTGTCTCCTGTCAGTCAGAGCCGACCAATCACAGGCTTCTATGAGCTCATGTATGTGGAAGAGGGCAGACAGCGCTATTCTAGGTGGTTGACTTGAAGGAAGCATACACTAGCATACATTATGTGTCTCTGGTTTAAAAAAAACACATTACGATAACCTTATTGTCTTGTTACACGCATAAACGGGTTCATTTGACAAAAATACAGCTGGCCTTACACTTTACAGTACTAAGAGTAGATCGGGATTATCTCAACTGCAGTGCAGTCTTGAAAAGAAATGCATGGTACAGGCTACTCAGGATGACTACCCTATAAAACACTACAAATTGTAATATATGATGTACAGTGGTATGTAATAAAAAGAGCGTACAATCGAACTTGATGCATTTTTGCTCACAGTTGTTTTGAGACAAAGATACCAAGCGAGCAGGTGGACATCTGTTGTGTGTGGTTGGGGTAAATTAACAGAAATTGGTCCTCAGAGAGACCTGATGGCACCTCTATGAAACATTGTCTCTCTCAACTGAAGAAAGCAGCAAACAAAAAAGACAAAAGAAAAAGAAAAACCTGAAATTGTTCCTTGCAGCTGGTGGTAAGTTCAGACGTTATAGCTGACAGTAAGAAGCATATCATGACAGTATATTGCCAAAGGCTTTAATGAAACCGAGATGACCCATAATATTGCGATCCATTTAAAGAATGCGTCTGCTTTTTCAGAAAATAACCGTCGCCGAGTGCATTGAGACCCAGAGCAAGGCGATGACCATGCTCACCCTGGACCAACTGTCTTACCTTCTCAAGTTCGCTCTCCAGAAGATGAAACAGCCGGGTGTAAGTGCTCACAGCCCGGTTCTAACAGTTGAATTGTCCTGATGCCAGGACACAAACACATTTCCTGTCACAAATTTCAGCAGTTAGTACCTTGTGTAGTGGTTTTCTGCATGTTACGTGACAGCAAACACACCCCTCCTTGCACACATACTAATTTACTTCATTGAGCAAATGAAATATTACCGTATACTCTCCTTGCCTCTTTTTTTATTTCTCTCTCTGTCTCTCTCTCTCTCTCTCTCTCTCTCTCTCTCTGTCTTTAGACAGAACCGTTTCAGAAGCCGGTGTGTCTTGAGCAGCATCCTGATTACGCAGAGTACATATTTCATCCCATGGATCTCTGTACGTTAGAGAAGGTAAACAAGAAACTTGCACTAATATGTTGTTTGTTTTGGAACGGAGAGGTGTGAGCAATTTTTTTTTTATTCTTGTTTAGAATATCAAAAAGAAAATGTACGGCTCTACCGAAGCTTTCCTGGCTGACGTGAAGTGGATTTTGCACAACTGCATTATTTACAACGGAGGTTGGATGTAAAACTGATACATATATGTTATTTTGCTGTAGTTGATTTGTGAAATAGGAAAAAATATATATTTAATATATATAATATATATATATAATATGTATTTTCATGTTTTCCAGGAAACCATAAGCTCACGACAACGGCTAAAGTTATCATAAAGATCTGTGAACATGAAGTGAGTAAAGCAGGGTTTAAAGGTTTTTGATCCATGCAAAAGTTTAAATGAAAAGATGTTCAGACGTTTTCGGTTCTTCTTTCAGATGAATGAAATTGAGGTTTGTCCAGAGTGCTATCTTTCAGCCTGTCAGAAGAGGGACAACTGGTTTTGTGAGCCGTGTGTAAGTAGTACTTATTGTGTAAATATGTACTCATCGACGTCTTCGACAAGTGGGTAAAGTTAATGAAATCATATTACCTAACTGTCTCTTTGTTTGACTTGCTATTTATTTTAGAGCAACCCTCATCCCCTAGTGTGGGCCAAACTTAAGGGCTTTCCATTCTGGCCTGCTAAGGCTCTACGAGACAAAGACGGACAAGTAGATGCACGATTCTTTGGGCAACATGATAGGTATAGAGTTCTATCCAAATCCCGCTACCCACCCCCCCAAAATAAATAAATAAAAAATCTACACATACTTATAATCTTCTGTATTGCGTTCTTTTCATTCCTGCTCCATTTGGTTATTTTTTCAGGGCCTGGGTCCCAATTAATAACTGCTACCTCATGTCTAAAGAGATCCCTTTCTCCGTAAAGAAGACCAAAAGCATTTTCAATAATGCCATGCAGGAGATGGAGGTCTACGTGGAGAACATTCGGAAAAAATTTGGCGTCTTCAACTATGCCCCGTTCCGTACACCCTACACGCCCGACAACCAGTTCCAAATGCTTCTAGACCCAGCAAACCCTGGTGCTGGCTCAGTCAAACCTGAAAAACAGGAGAAGATCAAGTTCAGCTTCGATATGACAGCATCACATGTAGGCAAGGGCATGGTGTCAGCCGGGATGGGTGGTGGAGGGACTACTGGGAGGCGGATCACTATGCCGGACATACCGCGATCGCCAATGAGCACTAACTCTTCTGCCCATACCGGCTCTGATGGCGAGCAGGAGGGAGGAGAAAAGAGCCAGAGCAGAGCACTTCTGCAGCACCACAGCACAGGAGAAGAGTCCCTCGACAGCACAGGTAGTAGTGTAAGGTTACAGCGCCACATACATGATACATGATGCTGTAACTATACTGATAGTCAACGTTAAGTTGATAAACATACATGACACATGATGCCATCACTACACAGACAGTCAACGTTATGCTGATAAACATACATGACACATGATGCCGTCACTACACAGACAGTCAATGTTATGCTGATAAACATACATGACACATGATGCCGTCACTACACAGACAGTCAACGTTATGCTGATAAACATACATGACACATGATGCCGTCACTACACAGACAGTCAACGTTATGCTGATAAACATACATGACACATGATGCCGTCACTACACAG
>JAQLOM010000016.1:12647255-12659788 GCA_030068315.1 Chrysichthys thysi
TTCTTACTCTCACTACCATTTCCACTTTCTTGGGACCCGTAATGAAGCTTATAGAGCAAAAATGCAGAGAAAAAGCAGAGAAACACGACAAACAATGCTATGGACATTTTTTTAATGAGTTTTAAGCAGGAAAAAAAAATTTTTGAGCAAAGTTTGAGCAATCCTTAATTATACAAAAACTCACTGCAAACATCCAAGAAAACTAACCTTGCATGAGTCGACTTCTGGCGTTAAGGAAGTGAGGAGGAAGATGGGTGGGGTGGAGGTTACCGTACAGCCAATGGACGCACGTCTGATCGAAACCGATTACATGGACACTTATCTAACACTCTTTGTTAGATACACAATACGCAATTGCGCAATACGCAAACAGAAAATGGGAAAACACTGGCGCGTACGAAGCGGAAGGACCAGAGGTTCTACTGTACTATGTGAGTCAGATTAGCATCTAGACAGCTTTATTCTTTACAGTTTGGCCAGTATCCAATCAGACCCAAATCTGTGTTCCACTGTATCTGTAATATTAACCATATTAATCAATACAAATATAATAGCTAAAGTTCAAACTACTTTCATGTATACAGTATGTATATTTTCTATACAATCATTATATTATGAGTGTACTACATTTTTTCCTTATCTGCATTATACACGTACATAATTTCTTTATCTATATTTGCATCCTCTAGCTAAGGGACCTCCCGCAGGAAGTCTTGCTCCGTCTCAAACCCCTTCAGCACCCTCTTCCACTCCAGGCCTCAAAGACCCCTCGCAGTCTCCCATGGCAGTTCCCCTAAATGTAGTCACCATCCCCGCTGTCCCTAGCAGCACTACCCTCGCTTCTTCCTCCCTGCCCAACTCCGCTCCTCCTACAGCCCTGTCCTCCTCTACCCCCACCAGCACGGTAAAGAAACAGCGCCCCCTACTGCCCCGAGAGAGCGTGCCGGTGGTGCAGAGGGCCGTCGTGTGGAACCCTGGTGCCAAGTTTCAGACGTCCTCTCAGAAGTGGCACATGCAGAAGGTGCAGCGGCAGCAGCAGAGCCACACGCAGCCGCACACGCAGGCACAGACGTTATCACAAGCACAGCAGGCATCGCCATCACCGTCTTCTTCCAGCACTCGATATCAGACACGGCAGGCTGTTAAGGGTAGGTAGGCCACAGTTGGGATTCAACGTTGACTTAGAGGGTGAAGATCTATCAAATAGTTTCTCTTTGTGAACGCAGGCTATCCTTATCCACGCCCTAATGGCTTTCCCACTTACAAATCTTTGATATTCCCAGTACGCAAAAAATGAATCTAAAACTGCTTTGTGTCTGGTAGCTGTGCAGCAGAAAGATTCCCCACACAGCACCTCCACCTCTGGAGTCACTCTGGTCACCGGTGCCCCTGTGTCTGCAGCCATAATGGCAGGTGTCACGGTTAGCGCTTCGTCCTCATCCTCGTCGTCATCTATGGCTGGAGAGCTACAAATCCCTACCACCTCTGCTGACGTGGCAGCTGACATCGCAAAATATACCAACAAAGTAAGACGCCAGATCTCTTCCAGAATCTTTGGAAAAGAGACTCAGACGAGCAAATCTGAATGCTTTTAAAAGTCTGATATTTGCAAAGGTGATCTATGTGATCTGAAATGTGCGAGGGTTTTATTTCAATAAGGGTCGAGTTTAAAATGAAATATTAGAGGTCATGAAATGTGACTAATGCATTATTGAGATGTCGCTGATTTGAGCAAATGATTATTTTGTGTATGGACAGATCATGGATGCAATCAAGGGGACAATGACTGAAATATACAATGACCTCTCCAAGAGCACCTCAGGAAACACAATAGCTGAAGTATGAATTTGTGCCCAAACGAACACAGTGCTCATAATAAAGTGGTATTATAGTGATTTTTGCCAATCTCAAGAACCAGTGGCATACTCTTATTTTGCCTTGTAGATTAGGCGATTACGGATTGAAATCGAAAAGCTGCAGTGGCTCCATCAACAGGAATTATCAGAGATGAAGCACAATTTAGGTTGGTCATTTTCAGTCCATAAAGCTCACGCTGATGCGTCTCACAAAATAGTGCTGTGATAAAAGGGAAAAGCAAGATACCCTGGAAAACCTTTATTTCTTTGTACACTTATCTGCATGGTGCGCCTGACTCAGAGCTGACCATGGCAGAGATGCGGCAGAGTCTGGAGCAGGAGCGAGAGCGGCTGGTCGCAGAAGTGAAAAAGCAAATGGAGATGGAGAAACAGCAGGCTGTCGACGAGACCAAGAAGAAGCAGTGGTGTGCCAACTGCAAGAAAGAGGCCATTTTCTATTGCTGCTGGAACACAAGCTACTGTGACTACCCCTGCCAGCAAGCACACTGGCCAGAACACATGAAGTCCTGCACACAGTCGGGTAGGATGAAGAGCTCTGTCACACTCATTTTTTAAATATATGCACAACTACACTATTGTTGCTGGGTCAATTTTCAGTCTACAGGACTAGCGTCAATGTGTTACCCAGCCCTGTGTTTTTTTTTTTTGTTTTTTTTTGGATATAATATAATATAATGTAATACTTATATATATGTAATAGCTTATGGTGAGCTAGTAGTAAGGCAGTTAGGAGTATGAATACAAGCCTAGAGCAATTAAACAATGAAGCCTCAATAGGGGCAGAATTCAGGGTGATCCGACGACTGAGACATATAATCCACTCAATTTCTCAATTTCGAGTTTGACACAGAATTTGATGGTTGTTCCCTGCTGAAGTTTGAGGCTCAGAGTAAAATCTCAAATGCGCATGTGCACACTGTCACAAAAACAAAAAAAAAAGTCACCCAGGTCCAGATGTTGTGGTGTGACACAGCACACTAACTCACGAGAGTTACGACTCGCTCCGGCTGCAACATGCTTGACCCTGCCGTGCAACAGGAGCAGTCTTGGAACTTTTTGATCGTACCTCATTTGCTCAAGTGAATTACATTTGAGGCAGGATCCACCTGAGCAAAAGTTTATGGGTCTTGTTTGAGGATCCAACCATAGCATTTAGGATTTAAACTTGTGCTGCAAATAAAGCCTTAAAGAGTGAGCCACCACATCTAGCTTAACTGGCTTGCACTGATGTAACCACCTCCACCACTGACTTAACTCACACTAAGTGATGAATTTCAGTGCTTTACTAAAACTAAACTAAACTTTCACTAGCATATGAACTTAGAATCAAACAGGTTTTGTATTTGCCTAAAATAGTCCCTAAAATAAGCGGCGCAATAACGAGCCACCAATTTGCAGATGTCGACCTTTCTGTCACGTATATTCACACCCCTTCTATAAAACATTAGATATCCTGCATTGCATTGCATTTTCTAATATTTTACTGCAAACCTCCGCATTGCTGTAATCATGTACAGCACAATTATATAAAATCGTAAAAAAAAAAAAAAAAAAACCCAAAAAACCTGTAAAATAAATAGTGTAAACTTACAGCAAACTTTTTGGCATACAGTGGACCCTCAGCTCAGGAACTTGATCCATTCCGAGACTCGGATTTGTTCGCGACCCGAATCAATTTTTCCCATTGAAATGAATGTAAATACAATTAATGTGTTTCAGCCCTCAAAACATGTTTTTAAAGTGTATTATGGGTTTATGTGTGGCAATAAAACATAGAATAAAATTATAATCACCTTAATTATAGAAAAATAAAACTAAATTCAACAGACGATTTTAATGCACGTTACCTTTGTGGTGGATGTTGATGTTCGTCCATTGCAGGCAGAGAAGACCATGCTTCACTTATCGCTGGGAATTATGGGGATGAAGATGGCTGACGAGGCCGATCCTCACACGGAGCTGCCTATGGCACTGGGGACAGGAGATTGCCATGGAGGTGCCAGGCTGAGCGTTGGCATTGGCTGTGTTCTTTCTCTGCTGGTGTTTCTGCTTCTGCTCCTCCACGCGCCGCTCTTCATGGATTGCCACCCCGGTTTTGACTAGAGAGTGCCAGGCAGATCTGTCTTGCACAGCGTTCTCCCAGGAGTCAGGGTTTTCTTGCATCACTTCAGAGGGACCTTCAATGCACTTTGAAGCATTTTCCCTGATCCCCATGGGAGCGCTTGCCATCTTTCAACTTGCCATACAGCAGTCTCTTGGGTAGGCGATCATCAGACATGCGGCACACATGGCCAGCCCATCAGAGTTGGAAGCGCTTGAGCATAGCATGAATGCTCTCCATCTCAGCTCTCTGGAATACCTCTGTGTCTGGCACGTTGTCCTGCCATTTGATGGTCAGCAGCTTTCTGAGGTGCTGCAAATGGAATAACTTTAGCTGCCCGGTGTGCTGGCTGTACACTGTCCATGTTTCACATGCGTAGAGCAGACAGGGTATCACAACTGCTCGATACACTTTCAGCTTGGTCTGGAGGCTGATTCCTCTTCTTTCCCACAGTCTGCCTTGGAGTCTCCTGAAGGCAGAGGTGGCTCGGGCAATCCTGCGTCAATGTTGACAGATCGCAACAGTGTTCTGCCAAGGTAGACAAATTTGTCCACTGCTGTGAACTTCTGACCTCTGATTATGATGTTTGTCTCTATGTATGGGGCAGCAGGAGGTGGTTGGTGCAGAACTTCGGTCTTCTTGGTACTGATGGTAAGACTGAAGGAGTCACAGGCTTTGGAAAACAGGTCCATGCTTTTCTGCATGTCAGACTGTGTGCCAGAGTTAAATGCACATTCATCAGCAAATAAAAAGTCACAGGCTGTGTCTTCCTGGACTTAGCCTCCGCAAGTTGAAACATTTACCATCGATCTGGTACCTGAAGTTCAGACCGACCTCGCCATCACAAAAAGTGTCTGTCAGCATGGCCGAGAACATGATATGGAAAAGTGTGGGGGTCAGTATGTAGCCTTGCTTGATGCCGTTTGTCACGGGGAATGGCTGTGAGTATTCTCCATCATCCTGGATACTTGCATGCATGCCGTCGTGGAACTGCCTGACTAGTGAAATGAACTTTTCAGGGAAGCCGAACTTGGCCATGATCTTCCAGAGCCCTTCACGACAGACAGTATCAAAGGCTTTAGTCAGATCTGGTAGCAGACCCTGCTCTATATGCTTGTTCAGATGGTTCAGCAGGATTCTGGCAAGTATCTTCACTCCAATGGAGAGCAGTGAGATGCCACGATGGTTGTCACAAGTCTGCCTGTTGCCTTTCTGCTTGTACAAGTGGACAATTGAAGCGTCCTTGAACTCCTGCGGAAGTTTCTCTTGGATCCACATGGATGGGAATAACTCAGTGAGTTTGTTGATCAGCCACAGGCCACCAGAGATGTAGACTTCTGGAGGAATTGAGTCCGTGCCAGGGCATTTCCCACTGGTGAGGCGCCTCACAGCGTCTTTCACTTCTTCCACTGTTGGGGTCTTGGCAAGTGAATGGTTGAATGGAACTTGGGGCAACCTTTCGATCGCTTTGTCATTGATCATAGATGGATGTTTGAGGACACTGTTGAAGTGTTCTGCCCAGCACTCGAGGATCTTCTCCTTGTCAGTGTTCAGCTTGTTCCCATCAGCACTACAAAGAGGGGACAATCCTGATGATGTAGGCCCATAAACAGCCTTGAGAGCGCTGTAGAAGTTCTTCATGTCATGGCAATCGGCAAAGGATTGAATCTCGTCGGCCTTCCCACTTAGCCATTTGTCCTGCATTTGACATAGCTCAAGCTACACAGTCTTTCTGATGTTGCTGAAAGCAGCTTTCTTGGTCGCAGACGAAGGGTTGTTAAGGTGAGCCCTATGAAGCCGGTGTTTCTCGCCCAATAATGACTGCGATCGTTGATTTCATCAAACCAGTCCTGGTGCTTTTGGGTGGTGGGACCCACCACTTCTAAGGCAGCAGTGTAGACAGCATCTTGGAAGATCGCCCATTCAGATTCGACATCCAGCAAGTCAAGACTAAGGGGTTCCAGCATGCTGTCCAGTTCCCCCACCAGTGACTGCTTGGTCCGGTCACACTTCAGCCTGGCGACATTCAGTCACTTTGGGACCTTCTTTCCTTGAGGCCTTCTGGGTGGCTGTATCCTGATACTCAACTTGATTAGCAAGTGATGATCAGTCCAACACTCTGCACCACACACAGCTTTGGTGACTCTGACATCCTGCCTGTCCCTCTGCCAGATGGTAGTACGTGAAGTAATAACTTGCATGTGAATTGGATTATAGTGAGGGAGAGTTGCGCAGATCGTCAGCCTCACTCTCTTGTCCCAGCCCATCTATGTCCAGTGGCAAGACAAAGTTAGGACAACTGGGGAAGAGTCGGATGCAGTGGATGGCCAACAGTGTCCTTTGTGCCTCACTGTGCCCTAGTTGCACTCCACAACGCTTTGCTGGATCCGCCTTCCTGCCCGTTGAGCCAATCTGGTAGCTTCATTCACGCAGTCTGCCGGTGACAAGTCTTCGCATGCATAGGTAGGCAATCCTATCTCACCGAGGGTTTGAGACCTGTCGGCTACTCTCACCAGGTTTTACCAGCCCGTCGAAGCCGTTGCCCAGGGGTGTGGCCACTGTTGCATGCAAACAGCTCCTGGGAGCCACTTATGAGAGATGGGTGCCAAGTGGGGACCAAAGACGGACAAACTACTCCAAGAAGCATGACATGTTACCACCGTCAGAGTTACTACCCCTCCCTGATACCCCATCCACCCCCTCGCAGTGGATACATAGTTGCTGGTGGAGGTGGTTGGTGGTGGAGGGACATGGTGGTGGTTCTCATGTTTTGCGATTATTTCTTTCTTTATTTCAACAGTTATACACTTAGGCTTCTTACTCTCACTACCATTTCCACTTTTCTTTTTCATGGGACCCATAATGAAGGCTTATAGTGCAAAAATGCAGAGAAAAAATAATAGATAAAAAAAATCAAAGTTTGAGCAATCCTTAATTATGCAAAAACTCACTGCAAACAACCAAGAAAACTAGCCTTGCATGAGTCGACTTTTGGCGTTAAGGAAGTGAGGAGGAAGATGGGTGGGGGGGTTACTGTACAGCCAATGAACACACGTCTGACCGAGACCGATTAAAGGGACATGTGCGTCTTTGTTAGGTAGGCAATATGCAATTGTGCAGTATGCAAACAGAAAATGGGAAAACACTGACATGTACGAAGCGGAAGGGGAAATAGCCAGGGCACCTGATTATGTGATCGTGACCAGATGCAAAATTTTGGCGAATTTTTTTATCTGGAACCGATGTGCTCGTGTTTGGGAGCATTCGTGACCAGAGGTTCTACTGTACTATGTGAGTCAGAGTAGCATCTAGACAGCTTTATTCTTCACAGTTTGGCCAGTATCCAATCAGACCCAAATCTGTATTTTGACTGCGTTTAACAGCATCTGTCATCCACTGACACTAAGGAATCCATCTAGTGCAGATACTTTTACCAAAAACAGTTCACATCTCAGCTAAGTTGAGTCGAGTGGAGTCGAGTACACTCTAAAAAATTACCTTACATTTTTACGGTAATTTACCGGCCGCTTGGGTTGCCAATAAAGACTGTAAAATTTACAGTAAACAACTGTAAACCTATTTACAGCAAAGCACTGTAATATCTTAATGTTATAAATAAACAACACATAAGTCAACACAGCTCACTTGGCTGATGCAGGATATAGTTAAGCTGAAGGTTAAGCATTCTGCCCAACCATGCTAGTTCTGGGTCTAGACCATCCAACCTTCTGAACTGTACCTTAAACCCCTTAACCGTTGAGCCACTCCAATAACACCTCAACAAGCCTGCACTTATTCAACTACTGCTAATATTGACGTAACGCCACTGAAAGATTGTGTTGTACCAATGTGAGGTGCATACGTTGGTTGTGGTGGCTCAGGGTTTAACGCATTGTGTTGCAGGTATTCTGGTAATGTATTCAAATCCCAGCACTGTCCGGCTACTTTGATTGCTTCCTTGAATAAGGCTCTTCATCTCAGTTGTATCTTTTTAAACTATGTAATATATTACAGTACTTTATCATGTGTCATTAGACATCATTAAACATCATTTACACTCCAGATTTAGAAGACTGGTTGTAGAGCATGTCTTCACTACAAATTACATTACATTACATTACTATCATTTGGCAGACGCTTTTATCCAGAGCGACTTACATTTATCACATTTATACAACTGAGCAGTTGTGGTTTTAAGGGCCTCGCTCAAGGGCCCAGCCGTGACAGCTTGGCGGTGTTTGGATTTGAACTCCTGACCTTCCGATCAGCAATGCAGCATCTTAACCTCCTGAGCTACCCCCTGCCCCCTATTTTAATTTAAATTAAAATAAAAAACACAGAATCTGCTTGTCCTGGGTGCCCAGGTTACTGATTTGTCCACTCCTGATTTCATTATATCTGATACACCCCCCCCTTTTTTTAAATTTGCAGCAACATCGTCACAGCAAGAGCCAGACACCGAGTCAAACACCGACGGCATTTCTAAGGTTTCCGCCCATCCCAACAATGGACAGGACTCGCCCCGAGAGACTGCAGGAGCTCCTCCGACAGACAAGGACAGCGATGTGGACAAATCAAAGGACAGTTTGACTGTCAGTATGTCCTAGCTCGAGACACACCAACTACTGCAGAACTGCACTCACGACCGTACATATGTACAAAACATAGTTCCATCACTACAACAAAATATTTTTCCTGTGGTTGTCTTGCCAGGATCTGCTTTTAACACTTTCGGGAGGCTGATTTACTTAATAACAGTTCCGTGTTTCGATCCCACGTCAATATAGCATTAAAGACACAACCGGACCTCTTTAGTCGCCTAAGTTTTTTTTTTTTTTTTTACTTGATTCTTACTTGAAGTCTGTAACATTTTTCTAATTGGCTTATTCATTCATCATAACGTAATACCAACATCATTACAGCAAAGAGTCCATTTACACAATTCAGATTTTTACACAAAGCAGAAATCCTTTGGTGCTCAATCTATATTTGTTCAGTGAGATTTTGTACAGGTCTTCAAATCCTATTTGGCATTCAGCACTTCACTCAGAACGAGAAGCTGAGTTCTCTGAAATCGTCTCATACAGAACATCATTTAATGGTAAGCCTCTCACCAGCTATGAACTTATACAGATGTAAACACAATAATGATCTGGAAGGATCTGGGTAAACATGACTGAAGTGTCATAACTGAAACACTGTAGATATCCCTGAGATTTACGTCTTTAAAGACATGAAATGACGACATGATATCGTTCACTGTGTAAAGGCTCGTTCTGAAGTGGCAGGTCATGTTGCGTTCCATTTTAATTGCAGGTTATCTATTTCGTAATTTATCTATCTATATATAAGCTTTATATGGGGGTTGGGTATAAAAATGTGAGATTTTGTTTTTATTTTTTAATAGCTCACAAATTATATTCATATTTAATTCATCCAGTTTTCTGTTTTGTCTATGCATCCATTACTACAAACATTTGCAATTTTGAGGGACATCAAAAAAAAAAAAGGTTCGAGTAGATTATCTATTAGTGTCAGTGTTCCCAAGTGGCATTTTTATTTTTATTATTTTAATCAAAGTGTATTAAATATAGCATGGTATGATACAATCTCAGTGTATCATAAGATACCAGGCTGATTACTGTTAAAGAATCATGTCTTTATTATTATTATTATTATTATTATTATTATTATATTTTATTTTTTTTAAACACCTTTGCCTTTACACGCACTTTTAAATATGACCATTTCTGGTTCTTTTTTGTTTTTTTTTTAATCTTAATAACATCTGACCAAGTTATTTTGTTCTCATGTTCTTTTTTTGCATTAAAATCAGATCAATAATAATATTTTCATCTCATCCATTATTGTTAATACAGACTACAGAGACATTTCATTTCTGCTTTTCTAGCCGTACGTACTGTTGGATCGTTTTTGACTAATCATTACGTAATATCTCTGAATGTACTTTTTCTTTTATTTTCTAATGGGACGGTTATGTTTAAGGTTATAATATCCTTGTCTGACAAAAATATAGTGGTCCAGCAAAATTACCAAAGCTGAGGCTAGAAGGTCATAATTTACATTGTGATGCATTATTACAGTACAGTAACCCCATTTCAGCAGCCTCCCTAATATTTCCATTGACTGTTGACTGTTTGGTACATTCTTAGCTCTTAAAAAAGAACTGCTGTGTATATTACAATAAAAAAAAAAACAACAACAAATGTTTACATATTGTACAGAAATAAAATTTGGTGGTCTTAATGTGTCTTTTTTTGGGTTGGTGTATGGTGCAAAAGGACTCATATGTGCCATTTATATTGCAGGTTATTTGATTTTATATTTAATGCTACGGTTGGAGGATATTTTAAGCAATACAATCCCACAGCACTGCTGAATTCTCAGCTTCGCTTTCATATAGTCCAAGGACAATAATAAACTGATTAAAGAAGTGCTGTTGTATAACAAAACAAAAAAACCCATCGATATGGGGAAGGTTTTTTTTTTTTTTTTTACAACGTTTATGAATAGAAGGAGTCTCCAGTCTCAGTGAGTTCAGTGTTATAAAGTTTTCCTTTATTGGAAAGCCATCAGACTGATGAGTTTATGCAGCTTTGCAAGTAGCATGAGAAGCTGATTTTTTTTTATCTTATTAATTAAAAAAAAAGGGGGGGGTGGCAATGGTAGAAAGACTGCTTATCTTACTGATGTTCCACAACATTAAAAATGTAACTATAAGTGTTGTATGTTGTTCATTAGTGAATGAAAAAATCAGACCTGCAGTTCAGTTAACAATTAGGGAAATTATCCATTCGTCTTCTGCCGCTTCATCCTGTTCAGGGTCGCGGGGGGAAGCCGGCGCCAATCCCAGCTGACATCGGGCGAGAGGCGGGACACACCCTGGGCAGTTCACCAATGCACAGCAGGGCAACACACAGAGACAGACAACCACTCACACTCACAGTCACAGTCATAGTCACAGTCACAGTCATAGTCATAGTCACAGTCATACCTATGGGCAATTTAGACTCATCAATTAGCCTAATCCCCACTGTGCATGTCTTTGGACTGTAGGAGGAAACCAGAGTACCCAGAGGAAACCCACAGAAAGGCACCTGTGTCGAACCCGGGGCTCGAACCCAGGATCTTCTCGCTGTGAGGCGACAGTGCTAACCACTCAGCCAACGTGCCGCCCAATTAGGGAAATTAGTGAAAGGATATAAACTACATAGGAGAATAAAAAATTAAAGACAAAATACATTTAACTGCTTTAATATAAGTAACTGTGAGAAATTTAACGTATCCCTTTTCCACGTAGTCCCCATGCAAGATGACGCATTTGTTGTATTGTTTCATCTAGCTTCTGTAGCAGCCCCTCCTTCAGTGGACCGAGGATATGATAAAGACTCGGCACCAGATCCAGCCTGTATGGAGGACGTGGAAGATGTTGGAACCCGAGGCCGTTGCACTGTCTCTACTGTCCCTGCTTCTGTATGAGGACGTGCATTGTCATGGTGCAGCAAGACTGTTTTGGACAGCATTCCTCTTCTTTTATTGCGAATTGCAGGTTGAAGTTCATTTCACAGCCATGTACAGGAATTTGCACTGTTCACTGTTTGTCCATACGCTTGGAAATGCCCTAGAATCGGAACCTTCATGTCCCAAGAGAACGATAAGATTATTTTCTTTGGGGAGGACTGACTTTTGAATTTCTTCTTCGCTGGAGAAGACGGATGTCTCCACTCCCTGCTTTGTCTTTTTCTCTAAGGGTTATCACGTAAATTTAAAAACGGCCTTTACTTTTTTATTCTCTCTCGTAAATGGTATACAGGATGTCCCCGAAGTCTGGTTAAATAGGCATTTTTGTTATAAGATATGAACTATTTTCCCGTAGAAGACTGAATTCAACATATATGCAACAAGTGCCACAAAATCCAAGGCCATCGATTTGAGCATTTGTTATATCGGTATTTAAATCAACAATTCAGACTCTTTTTTTTAAACACTCTGTAATATTGCACATGTTTATAATGTTCGTGAAACAACAAATCTGTACTTTTTCTCGGGGGAGGGGTTCATGGAATTTATTTTACAGTGAAATTGGTTCCTAGAGAACCCCTGATCTAAGAAACCTCACATTATTACAGCAAGAAATCAAATTATTATAAGATCTATACTACAATAATAGCTCCAGAAGCTTCTGCATGTAATGCCTGGTATGGCAGAAATTTCCGTTTAATTGAATCCTCAAATTCTCTAGTAGCCCGTGAAGGGACTCGAAGACATCCTGTGTGTATTATTTAGTGTGCCAGTTCACTGTAACAACACCAGGAAGATAACTCAGGTGTGACCTGGAAGTGCACGTGTTTATTGCCCAGCAATACACGCCCTTTCCTCCAGGCCGCTAGGTGGCAGTGTTGTAGCGAAAATCCCCACATCCCAACCGCCATTAAATATAAATCAAAGAAAAACACTACTACAAGTGAACGGAGAGGGCTCAGAAAACCCAAGCGTCCGATTCTTTCGACTTGTAAGGTTCTATAATTCTCAGT
>JAQLOM010000016.1:12664362-12674526 GCA_030068315.1 Chrysichthys thysi
TAAGGTTCTATAATTCTCAGTTTTACATTTATATAAGGTATTAATATAAGCTTATTTGTCCTCAGTACACTTCTAAACAGCACCGAGTTGAGTTGGTTGAGGTTTTTTTACGTTATCATTCAATAACCGCGAGGTGGGGACTTATGGGAGATTTTGTCTCGAGACTAGTAGCGCGAGCGTCGTGAAGTCTGATTATAAATGTGGTGTATTTAGGCTCTGTTTATATTTAACGAGCTTTAACAAACTGTACTTTTGGCGTGTGTGAGAAATTGGATGCATTTTGAAAATACCTCGAGGTGACACATGGACAAGGCCTAGTCCTGCAGCTGAACTAGGACTTCCTCACTTGTAAGTGGCTTTCGATAAAAAACGACTACTAAATAAACAAATAAATAAAAATACACTGAACACATGTAGACTTTTCCCTGCTGCACTACCAAAGCTCGAATGTAGATAGATGGAGAGATAGAGAACTAAAAAAGCCACCAAGGAAGAGATGCAATCCTTAAAGCCCATTCTGTTGGTTGTTTTTGCAAAGTTTTAGTTCATTAGAGGTGCAATGGTTGATTTATTATTATTATTATTATTATTATTATTTGTCTTTACTAGTACAAATCAACTGGAAGATACATAGAACATGATAAACAAAACCAATCAGCTGAAGATTATTAGCTGCCTAAAAAAGTTTGAAAACTGATTCTTGGTTGAAATACTTGTTTGTGTTTGGATGAGCCTTCTGCAAGTCATTTTACAGATAGGCCATGGATCTTCTTAAAAAGAACAACTTTTAAAAAGAATAATATTGATCTGACTGGTCTTACCACAGCTTCACCTTTAATGGCAGGATTAGAGTACATGAATTCAGCCTGATTCTGACATGATTTTGGTGAGGCTGACAAATTAACAGCCTCTGGAAGGATGAATGGGGGACCTAAGTGAAAAACAGCCATGTGGTGTCTGGGAAGCTCCAGGATACCCCAAGAAAAAGATCTTAGCATGATAAAAGTTTTTGTATTTTTTTCCGCCTACTTTGACTAATCCTAGGACATGTCCTCGGGCGTTCCTTGATTTCCAGATTCTTGAACGTCCTCCTGATGGTGCACAAGGACGGGAACGATGATTGGTTGGGATCAAACTTGTGGTGTTATCAGTGTACTGATTAAGACACGGTGACCAGGGTGATGGGAAAAACCCAGCATAAGCAGAACCCTTGTGGTGTTAAGCTCTTTGTTTAGATCTGAAGGTTTTGAGCAATCCAATTGAATTCATTCTGATTTCAGGTACACAGTGTTTAAAAGATCTGTATAAAAGCTCTCTCTACGTGCATGTTACATGTAATGTTCCAGTGCGTGGAACCAGTCAGCGCACATCAGCACAACCTCATCCTAGTGTGATTTATTAAACGTACAGCGGCGAGAAGAGTTTGCGACTGCAGAAATGTTTGTCAGCATTTTGTATTTACTCGACAGCCTGGAACAAGGACACTATTGAAGTTGTTGAAGATGACCTCAAATCCACACATCATCCGTTGGCTTGTTTTTTTTGTGGCATTTTCCTTATTAGGCCTTTAGGATTAACTGTCTACAAAATAAATGTTTCAACAGATATTCGTACACTTTTTTTTTTTTTTTTTTTTAAACACCAAATGTGCCGCATTTTCGCATTTATTTTTGAACAATAGCACATTATTAACATAAATGCACGTGCATAGATTCTAACTATGAAAGTTAACATGGGTATTATTCTTTTATTATTTTTTTAATGGTTTGTTTAAAAGGATTAGCCACCTGAATCACTGTATAGACATTTCACTGATTGTCCTTAAGCGTTTATATATAATTGTATAATATACATCATTCCAGGCTGCATTTTTTTTTTTAAATCAGGCTGCATGTACCAGCAATACACACTGGGAGTGTAATTCCTCCCCAGTCCTGCTGTGGCGCTGCAGCCTCACCGACTTCCCTCGTACAGGCATGCGCGCGCGCTAGACATATCGCTAGCGAGAAGAGAAAATGGAGGAAGTCCTATTGCGTTGACCGCGTTGCAGATTTACTCTGTTCCTAAGTGAGTATGCATCACTGAACGTTTCCGATCGTAGATAAGTGCATGAAAGATGATGGATGTATTTACGGCGGCAGAATTAATCGGCGAACAGAAAGCTCGTGTAACTAAGCCTGTGCCGCGCGTGCCTAGTCACCTATAATGGCGTCACGGTCGGGGCCACCATATTAACAGATAACACTGTGTGCAGCGTGAACCGTCTTTTTTATGGGTGAAATAATGCACAGTCTACATTTATACTCGCTCTGCACGTCGTTGCATATAAATCCGTAGAGGTGTTGTGTTGGTGAGCGCGAGGACTTCGTTATGTGTCGCTATGGTGATTAGCGCGCTAAGCTACCGAAGATGAGTCTAGCGTGGTGTTTGTTTGACCGTGTGGCTCGCGCGTTTGGATGGGGACTGAACGTTAGCTAACACGCCACGATTGGGTGAGGAGTTTATATCGGAGGTGAAATAAAATGCACTGTAGTGGTTCTTAGAGTGAAGCTTGTGCCGTAAATGTGTGTACAGGGCTGAATATTTGTTTAACCGCGTCTGTGAAGCTGGTGGGCGCTGCGCATGCGCGTTGGCTCGTTAGCGTCTCCCATAACAAAAGGCCATCAGCGCGTCAACAATAATAAAATAATATAACCGCCGTGAGGTTATCATCACGACGATCCGGGGCGGTTGGTTATATCGTTTCGTGCTGTTATTAGAATACATGGAGTTGTAGTCTTTTGGGAAGAAGAGCTGTGTGTTTTTAGTTCGCTAGCATAGCTGTGCGCTCGGCGGATTAGCCGGGTCATGCTGCCTTCACGCGCTCCTCGGATTGTTCGGGTTCTCCTCTGCGTGCAAGTCGGACCCGATCTAGTTGACCGTTTAGTCGGACCCGATCCGCTTCGCCGTTTAGTCGGACCTATTTTGGCTTTTCCAAAACAGAAGTAGTCTGCCCGGTGCATTTGGAGGTGTCCGGTGCTGTATGCGGCTAGTGATGACTGAAATTAAGCTGTAATGTTGTTTGTTAAAAACGCACTACCTGCGATCGATTATCATAATATTTTTTTGGGTAAAACTGCAGAAAGAACTGTGACAATAAACTAGTTAACGGCACGTTTGGCGCCCTGTTTTGTTATTACGACTCCAATATTGCACTCATCATCCTCTCAAATAGGTGTAATGAATACATCACTTAATAATATTAAGCAGTGTGCACTACTGCTTGTAAATGTTTTATTTAAAGTGTTATTGTTTTATTATGTACTATTTTACAGTCTCGGGGGATTCAGGGTTACAGTTCACTGGTCGATGTACGTGTGTAACTGTGTACGGGCATGAAACTTCGAAGATACGGTCGTGTGTAACGTTTAGGCCGGTCATTTTCATCATCTGTTCAAAATACCTTTATGTTTCAGTTATCGCGGGGCGAGGTCACGCATCTCCCCAGACTCTTCTGCTGTATTTCGAAGTTGTTACTTTCCCGGTGGTATAAAACACGTCCGGGGAGTGCAGTCATTGGAGAAAGATCAACAACCCCAGACCTGATCATTTCCTTACAAAAATATAGCACGTGTCTTATGTTCCAGCGAATACAATTTTTCTGTTTATTAAAGAATGACATCGGAATTTTTAAAAAATCTGTTTAATGTTGTTACATCCACCGGGGTAAGGCGGTTCCTATTATGAGTTTCGGCTATAGGCTGTTCATCGCCATCCTCATTGTTCCTTTCTCTTAAAGCTAAAAGTGCAATCCGAATAACTCGGCACATTATTTGTTTCCAGCAAATGACGAGGTCTTCTCCACCGAGGTGCCTTCTTTTCATTCTGTGTTGTTTTTAAGTGTTTTCAGGTGAAGTTTCTCTTTACGCAAAGTGCTCTGTTCAAATTATTAAGGGAGATGATTCGGAGTAATTGATCCTAGTTGAGGTCCTCTTTTGGTCATGCACAAAAATGTGGATTGAAATGAACCTTTTTAATTCATCTCACACACTTGATTTGTACAATTGTCGGATATCTGCTGCGTCCCTTCTTTATTTCTCTGTGCATGGGGGTAAAGCAAAGAGGATGGAAATGTAGTCATCCTTGCCAATTAATTTATTCAGTATGAGTATTTTTGCTTACAAATGGTAACAAATGTATTTTTGTTGTATGTCAGTTTTGTGCATGGACCATGTTTTCGTAATCTGAATAGAAGCTTTTAAATATATTTAAGCATAAGAAATGGTGGATGTTTGCCATTTACCATCCCGCAGTAATCGGCGAGATCACTGTGTCATGAGTTATGCATTGCGGTCGGGATCAGATCGCAGAGAATTAGGTAATGGATGTTGGTGCTGAGCAGTTTAAATGAAGGT
This sequence comes from Chrysichthys thysi, assembly GCA_030068315.1. Lineage (NCBI taxonomy): Eukaryota > Metazoa > Chordata > Actinopteri > Siluriformes > Claroteidae > Chrysichthys > Chrysichthys thysi. The sequence goes on from JAQLOM010000016.1 coordinate 12,668,757, forward strand.
TGGATCTCCAGTGTACGTTGTATTTTGAGTTCACTCGACCTGTACAAGGGAAATAATGATTCCTGTTTGAGTCAAACTCAAATGATACTTATTTGGGTCACTGGTGACCGGTCCAGCTCCTTTTCATTTAGCATCTGTATCCATCCAGAGTTAACATGGCCAATACTGAAAATAAACATGTAAAAGTATCTGAACAACAGATAGAGATGGATTTGGTTGAGAACAAAGTTCTAGTAGTGTCTAGCGCTCCAGAAATTCTTCCAAACAGCACCAAATAATGAAATCATTTCACAAGTGATGAGGGTCGGGAACCGAAGCTGGGTTCCAAATGAGAGCCACATCCCATATACATATTTTTTTTTTAATATAAACAAAAAAACGAAAAAAGCCCCATTTTGCTCATCAGTTCTCTGATGACCCTGTATTAAAAAATATATATTGTCAAACAAACTGACTCTTTGTATCTCCAAGGTATCGATGAATCCCCCAAGATGGCTTGCTCATTGAGGCTCGCTGCCAGTGGCTTTCAAAGTAAAAGTCCCCTTAGCTCACTAGCCATGCCGCCAAAGGTTTTGAATAGATGTATATTTTCATTGCACTTGTTTTTTGAAAAAAAAAAAAAGAAGTTTTCTAAACATTTTTACCTCTTAACATTTTGGGATGTACAATGCTGTGTTCCAATATCCATACTTTCTGTACTTACTGTGCTTAGTTTGAATACGTAGGGCGTTCCCATTACGATTGCGGCGAAAATAAGTGTACTGAAAGGACCCGGATGGTGCCCTCGTAACGGTCAAATCTTGGAGTGTGGAGCAATGTACACTTTTCGCGCTGAACGCCTGCCATCTTAGCTACGTACAGACCTAACTCGGCTCGAAAAATGAAATAAAAGTGGCTACCGGAACGGATTTTCCACACAGCCTGCATTAGTGGAGTCATTTTGCAAGCTAGAAATCTGTGAAGGGTTAAAAATCTGTTCGCTGTTCAAAGTCGGGGATGATTTTTGGCGGGATGAAGAGCCGTGGCGGCAGTCGTGATCATAATTTCCGGTAAGTGCACCATGGAGTAGGCAATTTGGAACAGCACTTGCCTACTGAAATCTGTTCACTTAGTAAGTGCGGACTGTGTATTACGCGTAAGTGTACTCATGAAAGTATTGATATTGGAACACAGCCAATGATCTGGAATCGATCAGCAAAACGGGAGTTGATCAGGAGTTATCGATACCAACCCTACAGATGACTCCACACTTTCCTCGAACACTTTGTTGGAGTGCATTAAACTAGATAATCTTTGCTCTATTATTTGATTTATTTATTGGGTAGTTTTCAAGAAATGTGGTTGTGACTTGAGTGGTTTTCATATTTTCCCTGTTAGGTTTCTCGTTGTGATGGGGCGGCTTAGGAGCTGCTTGTAATTAATCGCCACTCCCATTTCAGCCGAGCCAGAAAGCCACCCAAACAGGTACAGTACTCCAGTCCTGCTTGCAGGTTTCCCACTTGATGATAAAACAAGATTGTGGGCTAAAAGCATTTGAATGTAATGTGAATCAGAGTATGATGTGAATCGATTTGTCTTGTGAATTTCTACCCATCGTCTCGTGTGTGTGTGTGTGCGCGCGCTCATATAGCCTTGTTTCATCAACACGTATGCTACTCGAGCTTCACATTTCAGTTGAAGTGTGTATTAATTTAAGTTTTGTTTTATTTATTCAAGCATCCTTTTATACATGCACCCAAAATATTAGCAGGGGGAAATATGGGGAATAAATCAAGCAGACATTAGTGTAGACACTTGTGTTCAACAGTTAAAGTAAGAAAGAAGTGATCTTCATGGTATGAAAGCAGTCGGTACGATGTCATGGGCTTTTCGAAGCAGTGTCAAACGTGACTTCTTCACCGAAGGGAAACATGGGACCGTGAACATTTTAAAAAGGAATGTCTCTGATCAGTGCCAGCTTTCATTTAAAAAAAAAAAAAAAAAGTGGTATTTGAAATAACATGCGTTTTGTTGATTTGTGTGCATTTGGATAACCCCTTGAGGTGAAAAAGGATTCAATCACTGCGAGAGATTGAACTCGTTAAACAGGTTGCATTTTTGCACAGCGAGCATTTCTACACTTTTAAGAAAGGTTGCGTTTCAACTTCCTTATTGTAGACATTTTTGAAGCATGGTCATGTATATAATTTAATGATGACTGGCACAGTAAGCTTAAAACCTCTTGCTGAAGCGTTGATGCAATTTGGCAGCCATGCGTGTTAGCATTGTATGTGTGTTGCTTCTTTGGATGAGCAAGACTCAAGTACAGTAGTGACTCAAGTTTAGTTGCTGGGTGCAGATACGATGTGTATATGTAATTATGTGGTGCATAATCCACAATAATGTCTATGTTGTACAGACAACTATCAGTTACAGAACTTAGTATTTCAGTTAAAATGTTAGACAGAAATGCTCTTCAAACTGTACATGGACCACGCCACCTTGACTGCAGTGGTGAAAAGCTCAACTCTGCATTGTATGTGTTGTGCTTCTCTCTTAACTGTAGATAAATCTGTTTGAAAGCTAGCAAGTGACTCCACCAGCTATGGAGGAGATTGTGAGCCCTGAGCTAGCTCAAACTCCTAAGCCTGAGTCCAGCCAGGATTTGGATTCCAGTTCACAAGGTACCACTGACCTTGGACTGCTGTGTGAATGAGAGCTTCATGTGCCTGGTTCGCAGCAGCTGGGTGGAACTTTAATCTGCCTCTGAATTGAAGTTATTGTTGCAAACTGGTGCCTCGACTTAAATCTTGCACTCTAAATCGAGCAGGGGCACCATTTCTCTTCCGCTTTTGGTTCTGCGCCTCGCAGAATTCTGTGCATTGAAATCTGTCTGACAAATGCCGCCTGCTTAGTTGCATTTGGTTTTGCCAAATTCAGCTTGTTTTTCCTTTTGATTCTTTTAAAGTCATGGCAGAAATTGTCAGAAAAGAAAAAGAAATCCAAACCAATGACGTTTCTCATTTCTTTGCCACCGTCTCACAGCTCCAGCTGCTGTGGCGGAGGAGGCAAGCGACAAGAAGGGCGACGAAGGCCAAAGTGACGATGCTCACGAAGACCAAGTAGATGACGTAGAAAAATCATCCAAGAACTCTGGCGGGCTTAGAAAGACTTGGGGCTTCCGCAGGACCACCATTGCAAAAAGAGACATGACTGGAGAGACGGCAAGTGTGACAGAGAGTCCAGGAGCACCGGTGCGACGAAGCGGCAGACAGGCCAAGCGCACTGACAAGCTTGAGGAGTTTCTGGTGACAGTAAAGCGAGGGAGAGGAGCAGCGAGACGTAGTGCGCCCGCTCACCTGGAAAGTGGCGATCCACCTTCTGAGACTGCATCAGAGGCCAGCTTTGACGGAAACACCGAGCCTAAAGTGAATGAAAGCAAAGCGCCGTCTCCAGCGCGGAGGACCAGAGGGAGGGGCAGAGCAAGGGCAACCCCCAAGCCCAAAGCAGACCCGGCTGGCTCGGCCAGTGATGACGATAGTTCAGAGGATGAAGAGAACGCCATGAAAGAGTCCGAAGAAAAGCTCGAGACAGAGACTGTTGCGGAGGGTGCCATGATGGAGGAGGCAAAAACTGAACCGAAGCAAGAAGAATTGGAGACGCAAGATGAAGAGACGAGCAAGGATGAAGTGCCTACTAATACAAGGCCTTCAAGAAGCCCTTTGAAATTAGGCCCCAAAAGAGACGCTAAACCTAAAGCGGGGGCATGCAAAGAGAAGGATGACGATGACGAGGATTCGGCGTCTTCGTCTTCCAGCGAGTCCGATAATGACGGTTATGATCCGAACGCACTTTACTGCATCTGCAGACAGAAACACAACAAAAGGTTAGTACCATGTATAAGAACCGTAATAATTGTGTGTACTCACACTCATCTGCACGTTCATGCAGTTATCAGTGAATCCTGTTAAAACGACATGACACATAATCATGCAGGTGCAGGCCAAGAGCTTCATGAACATTTGAGCATTTAAAAAAAAAAAAAAAAAAAAAAAGGGATGATTTTCACGCACAACAGTCTGTAATCCAACATGCCTGGATAATTCGTGTGAATGTGCAGGGGTGTAGGTGTTCTTAATAAAGTGGCCAGTGAAGGCATTTGATTCTTTAAATATTTTGCAGAGGAATGTTTAATTGCTTCCTTTTTGCAATAGCGTCATCAGAACAAATGCGTCTTTATTCATCTTTGGCCCCTGCTTATGATTTTATTTATTTATTTTTTTCATCCATTTATTTAAAGTACGGTCAGTAACTGAAAGAGAATGCATGCTGTAGCTGTTTGTAAACGTGGTTGAAGCATGTAGTGTGTGCTCAGGTTCATGATCTGCTGTGACCGCTGCGAGGAGTGGTTCCACGGAGACTGTGTGGGGATCACGGAAGCACGTGGTCGCCTGATGGAGCGCAACAGCGAGGATTATGTGTGCCCCAACTGCACAGGCAGGAAAGCGCAGGGCAGCAAGCTGTCCACCTCTACAGCAGGCGCTGACATCGGAAAACGGCCCGCTACTCCCACCACTGCTCGCAAGGCAGAGTCCGGTCCAGCTCTTGTTGGCCAAACCAACGTCCCAACACCTGTTGCTGGTCTGCCTCCTGCTGCTTTTTCTGCTGCTACAGGATCTCCTGCTGCAGAAGAAAAGACCGGGGAAGAAGTCGGCATCAAGGGCAGAATCGAGAAAGCCACTAACCCGAGCGGCAAAAAGAAAATAAAGATTTTCCAGCCGGTAGGTTGTTGTACAGTATCAGTGTTTATAAACCAGAGGTGTAACTGCAGTTGAGTGCGAGTTTGGTTTAATGCACAAAGAAATATCAGAACTTCCCTGTACAAAACCAAATGAAGAAAAATTTCAGATTAATTGGTGTTATTTAGATTGATATTTTTTTTTATATTTATGTAATTTATAAAGTGAATATTTATCTATAAAATATTTAATGCATGTATTTAATAATACGTATTTATATCTCTTTTAATTCAGTTTATATAGGTAATGTGGTTTTTCGGTTTTCGAAGTGAGCAAATACTTTTGCATACTCAAAGCAGAAATGTTAGAAATTGCTATTGCTAAGTAATAAAGATAAGGGTATAAAAATATTATGACATGGAACAAATCCATTTTGTGTAAAAAAAAAAAAAAAACTTTTAAGGTGAGGTTGTGTATGACTTAATACAGTGTGTTTGTGTTTTTAACTTGCATTATGAAAGTGTCATGACTGATAGGTAAAATATATGGAAATAATAATCCATGCCTGGGTGTTTAAAATATAATTTTTATTTATGCTACTTTAAAATCCACTGTCTTAAACTGACCATGTCTAAGAGGCCTTCAGAAAATATGCTGCACACTATAGCATGTAGACCTTTAGCAGGTGTTGTGGGTTATACTTGAAAGCAATGTTATGTGTCTATAATGTGTGTGTAGAAATTATCCAGAGAACAGTGTTCTTAGTACAACATTCAAATGAACCACCGTATAAAGAAGTAAAACCACTTGGAGTAATCACAACCGTAACAGAAAACCATTAGTTGCGTCCCGGTTAGCTGTTGTGATAATCTTCATGGAAACATCTGGGCACACGTGGCAAATGAAGTTGAACCTTTCCAGGTAATAGTATGGGATGTATGTAGTGTGGTACTTACTAAATAGCAGTGCGAATCATTACTAGTGCTGCCGCGATTAGTCGACGTAATCGACCATGAAAATTAGTCGACGTCAATTTTATTGGTCGACTAATC
>JAQLOM010000016.1:12701395-12712423 GCA_030068315.1 Chrysichthys thysi
GAAGCTTTAGTGAACTCCATGCCCAAGAGAGTTAAGGCAGTGCTGGGAAATAATGGTGGCCACGCAAAATACTGACACTTTGGGAACAATTTGCACATTTTCACTTAGGGGTGTACTCACTTTTGTGAAATATATATATATATATATATATTTGTGTGTGAGAGTGAGGGTACTGAGAAACTATGGAGAGCATGCATGGGTAAACACAGAGAACCTGATTTCTGTGTGGCATTTACATGCTCTTTATGAATGCAGCAGGCCTTCACAATCTTCACCACACACATAGACACACACAGACACACACACACTCATTATTATTATGTTTGTAAGGTATTTCCACTTACTTGTGCAATATCATGGCACAAACACCTAGACTTAATGCATTATTAAAGTTGTTGTTTTCTTTTTGAAGAAAAAATTCAGCCACCAGAAAATCTATGGTCTGGGGTTTAATCCTGAGCTTATTGTCTGTGTGGTTTCTTTCAGGTTCTCTGGTTTTCCTTCTACCTAACAAAGCCATGCCAGTAGGTCGACCGAGGACTAAATTCCCCCTATATTTTGAAAAAGTAGCCCGGTGTTCCTGGGATACTACCATGATCCATGATCTTAAGTATTCTAAGAGATTTCACTTATTTATTAAAGACACCTGGTGGTGGGTGAAGAGTGGATCAAACTTTAAACACTGTACTTATTCATGATCAGACATCCAGGTTAATGTACAGGACATTTAACTGCATCATTACCGCTACAATCCTTTCTCCTCTTTTCTACCCTCTGACTAATCTTCTCTTCCTTCTTACTTCATTGTTTTCTTACATTTGTTCTTGCTCTCTCTCTCTCTCTCTCTCTCTCGCTCGCTCGCTCACTCGCTCGCTCTGCTCACTCATGACAAATCTGGCCCTGTCGCCAGAACATCATAATCAAATTGTTTCAAAGGTCATTTAACATCAGCGCTCAAGGGAAAGTCTAAAACTCAGCCTCTTGAGGCCTTGGCTCTGAACGCAATTTATGTGTCAGAGATGAATAGACGAGTGAAATATTTATCGTGAAAATGAACTGGCCAAGCCCTGGTTATGACTCTGTCTGTTTACATTCTAGCGTTCAATCTTGGAAAGACTGTAGCTGCTGCAAGCTGCAATGATCACCGGGTGATCGGTCTTTACGTCACAGAAGGACAATTTTCCCTGTTTAAAAATTTGTCTGAAATTCCAATAAATAATGCCTGAAAATCAGACAAGCACTAAACTGGCAGCGCAAATATTCCGGCTGAGTGGTTGCCTGAAAAAATAGCTACAAAGCGATTTTTGTTTTGGAATTAGGTTTCCTTTATAATTAGTGCCATTGTCGTCTTTTTTTTTTTTTTTTTTTTTTTTTTAGGTAAATGGCACCATCAGTGGTTATTAGGTTTCAGTTGAAAAACTGAATTAGATTATTTCGAATGAAATTAGCCGATCCCTCTGATGCATCATCTCACTCCAATAAGCTTTATTCCTGAAGCTCTGATTAATCGTTTAATTATCTGCATATTGATATTCAGCTCGCTCATACACTAATGAAAACAAAGACACGAGCACAGATTCTCATTTGTAAACCAGACATCCACTTAAGCATTCAGGGACAAGACACGACTCCTGAATATTCATGGCATAGAACAATTAGTTTATTAGTTATTGTTCCAGATGCTAAACTATTGAGTCGTTTTATTGTCAATTACTGCAAATGACAACGTAAGTAGTCTTTTAGCTGATGGAAAGTGTATAATGTCTATTTCGGCTCGTTTGTTAGTCTTTTAGTAAAGCTGGGTGTAAATCATTTCCTGGGGTAAACCGAGCTAAAAATTTCTCATGTACAAAGTTTGGTAATGTTGAGATATATTTTTTTTTTCCTACTGGTATTTTTACCAGTCATCAATAAATTACCAAGTGCATCCACGGCACAGTTGAGTGTCTCCCTGTCTTCATGTCCTCTTAAAGCAATGCGGAGTTCTTAAGTGGCACTAAGTGACAGCTTGTGCAACTTTACTGTCCGTCCACTTTCTTCATATTAATGGAAACAGAATGAAAAATAGAAAACACATGCGATATCTTGTAATTTGTCTAACTGCCATTACAGAAAACCTGTGGTGCCTTGTAAATGTTGTGTTTTTTGCCCTCAATCCAGATTTTAGCCTTTCTCTCTGATGCATCAGCTCAAATGGATTCCAGTGGTGTGACACCTTTTCTTCACTGATCCCTACCATACAAGCAGAAACAAATCAAAGCGGATGGGAGAGAATGTGCATGCGAGTGAGAGAGAGAGAGAGAGAGAGAGAGAGAGAGAGAGAGAGAGTGCTGAGAGAATGCAGCATTTTCTCAGTTAATCTTGAGGCATCCCTGAAATGAAAATGAACAAAAGAAGCCAATTTGTCTGCTTGGCAACAACTGAAAAATGCACTTGGCTCACCTGCTTAATCAGACCGAGAGCCAGAAGTGGACCTGAGAGGAATCACACGAGTTTGCTCTGGACTGGAAAAGATGGGCAGTGAGGCTTACAATCAAGAGTGCTTGAATTCTCAAGTAGCGCTCCAGGGCAAATGATTGGTACTCAATTCCTGGCGCCTGTCACCTCTGCACGGTCCTGGACAGCTTGGTAATTTGTGCCATCACCAGACAGCTCAGGACCCTGAACAACAACCAGCTTTCAACAGTACCTGCATTGTATGTAGTACCTTATACATTATTCAGTCTGTCACCATAGGGGAAGATTCAATATAGAACCCTGAAACAGAAGGACAGCCTTTCAGAAAATATCACAGAAAAACCAGAAGTGCTACTAATCCAAAGAAACATCCTCAACGTGGAACTCAGTCCTGCAAAAAAAAAAAAAAGTAAAAAAAAAAAGCCTGTGAAACATATTTCTTATATATTAATCTATAGATATATTTAAGTATAACACACACACACACATACACACATACATATATATATATATATATATATATATATATATATATATATATACAGTATGATATACTTAAATATACTTATAGATTAATATATAAGTCATCTGTTTCATAGGCTTTTAGTACAGTCATAGGTATAGCTATACTAAAACATGTCCTATCTTTAAGGCTTCTTAGTTTTGTCCACTTAGGGTAACCTTTAAAGGTGTCATCGCATTGTTTTTTCATTCATTTTGCAGTGGTCTCTAGTATGAATGAATGCCCTGTGAGTCAGTTTTGGTGAAAATGCTCTGGGGCTCCTGTTTCAGGCTGTTCTCGTTTGGTGGAGGAGTGGGTGGGGGAGAATGACAGGGTTTTGGCTCTTACTCATGAATATTCATGGCATGCAAACATATCGCTTCTGATTGGCTAGCAGCACTGTGACGCTCCTTCCAGTGGGTCGTTGCTGTTAGCTCCTCTACTCTCGAGAGTTAGCTTCTACCTGCCGAGACGGGCTCAGCTCTCTCCTGGCCGCAAAATCAAAACTGTCTTCCTAATTTTAGTTTGACGTTTTAACCTTTTTACTCATCTTTTTTTCAATACAAGGGTTAAAATTGAAAAACTTAAGAGGTCCATTAAATAATGGCACAAAAGGAGCATATTTTTCCTGAAAGTAGAGAATTTTTCATTGTTACTGGAAGTATAAGTGGTTCAGAATTATAAAAAAGAAAGTCCTGGGTTCGATTCCCGGTGTTTGACCTGGGCACCTTTCTGTGTGGAGTTTGCATGTTCTCCCCGTGTCTGTGTGGGTTTCCTCCGGGTACTTTGGTTTCCTCCCACAGTCCAAAGACATGCCCAGAGGGGATTAGGCTAATTGGCGACTCTTAATCGCCCGTACGTGTGAATGTGAGCATGAATGGTTGTCTGTCTCTGTGTGTCGGCCCTGTGGTGGATTGGCAACCTGCCCAGGTCACATCCTGCCTCTCGCCTGAAGTCGGCAAGGATTGGCTCCCCCAGCGATGCTGAACAGGATTAAGTAGCAGAAGATGAGTGAGTGAGTGAGTGAGTGAGTGAATCTTTTTAAGACTTATTTGGGTTCATAATTTGCAAGTTCTTGAAATGATCACAATTTTCTGAGGGCCATTATTTCTGGCAACTGCTCAGCCTAAAGTAGTCTAAAGTAATCAATAAAGTTATTACAACTGAGGAGACATAGACGTTCTAAAAAAGGAAAATGGAAAAATTGTAGGAAGAGCACTGAGGTCAGCTGAAAAACCTGATGAGATTTACTCTTAGAAAGAACATGTAGTGCTGGAGAAACCATCCTCCTAATAAACCTCTCTTGGATAAACCTCTACACTGTAATAAACCTCTCAAGCAATGCTAACTGTGGTTAATTTGGCTCACACCAGTTATTTAGCCTCAGTCTTTTTAGCTTCTTGACTTTCGTTGACTCTAGTCCACTTGGGACAGTTTCACCACCACACAACCAGCCACCAGATGACACCTTCTCCTGAATCCTAGGAAACCATTCCAGTATTTCCAGTCTTGAAGTTATAAAACACATGGGGTGTTTCTTAATGTCAAGGACGGATCCTTAACGGCTGCATTTTAGGGATGCCACATCATCAAATCCTTCAGAAGGACTGCTCCAACGTCGAATATCCTATGAATTCTACCAAGCCCAGAGTCCTTCGTTCAGACAATTTTCAAGGATGCCTGTGTGTATCCTTGGCATTCTCAATTGCCTGGAAATCTTATATTTTTTTATTTATTTCATTTAATAATGCAGAAGCCATAAAAAAAATCTAAGACTACCAATATTGAAAAAAAAGTCCCATTTGCCGTGCATTTTATCCTCATACCGGTGTTCTTGGGATACTAAATGAAGCAGTAACTGAAAAGGAACGATAAAAATGTTTCTCTGATTAATTTATAGCTTAATAACTTATTTACTGAACCCGTAGAGGATGCCCAACATTGCATATTGATCCTGTCACTCTTAGGTGCGTCAATAAGAGATAACTACAAAGCAGATAAGAAAGAAATCATTTGTAAATCATTCGCAAGGAACTTTCCACAAGAAATGTGATATTCAGGAAAAGTTAGGAAAAAAGGTTTGTATCCGACGAGAGCTCCTGAGTTCATGCAAATTGCTCCATATTTATCTGCTTCCAGTCGGAGGCGATAAATTTGTGGAATTTATGACATTTTTATGGAATTTGTGGAACAGGCAAAACGTTTCAGGAATTTTACAGTGTATACATAGATTATTTTGTCAGTTTTCAATTTGGACAAAATAAAAAGCACCCTATAAATGGAGGAAGAGCTAGCATGTTTAAGGTAGCCTATGTACAGCATTGGCTGAGTTGCATTATTGGAAGATTTAGCACACATTGTGTTTAGCTGGCATTTTATCACAAAAGATATCTGGTGTGGTTTCCCATCTTTAATGTGACATTACAAAGTAATGTAAAGTCCAAATGCCCAAAGACACCTGGGACTCGCCTGAAGTTAGCTGGGATTGGCACCAGCATCCCTCCGTGACCCTGAACAGGATTGAGCAGCAGAAGACGAATAACAAATGATACAAATGAAGTGAAAAACAGAAACCTTTTGAGGCAAGAAAGCAAAATAAAAAACTTGCAATAGGTTAATTATTACAATTATTACAATTGTACACACCCCTAACCTTGTTTAAGCCTCAAGTTTATCAGCACGGCACATCTTGATTTGGGAATATCTTCACACTCCTGAAAGGCCGTGAGGCCGTCTCCTGTGCACACAGCCTGCCTCAGATCACTGCACAGAATTTTAGCTGGATTCAGGTCTGGGCTCTGGCTAGGTCATTTGAAAACCTTGAACCGTTCCTTTGTTGATTTCGATGTATACGTACTTTGGGTCATTATGCTGTAACATGAAATTCCTGTTCATCTTCAGCTTACTAGCAGACACCTGCATGTTCTGCACTAAAATTAACTGGTAGTTTTTACTTAGTCATGATTCTTTCTGCCTAAAATGCAAAAAAAAAAGCAACCCTAAAGCATGATGCTGCCACCACCATGCTTCATCTTGGGTAAGGTGTTCTTTTGGCAATATGCTTTTTTTGTTCCAAACATATCTTTTGGAATCATGAACTTGTTCTCATTAGACCGTACTCCATTTTCCCACATGGTTAGGGGTGATTTAGATGGACTTGGATGTTTTTTGTGAGAAAAGGCTTCTGTACAGCCACCCTACCCCATAGCCCAGACGCGTGACGATTACGAGAGATCGTTGCCAAACGTAGAGAGTAATCAGTACTTGTCAGAAGTTCCTGCAGCTCCTTTAATGTCCGTCTCCTGGCAGCCTCCCTGGTAAGTATTTGTCTTGTTCGTTTGTGTATTGTGAATCGACGTCCATTTTCTCCACTTGTGTATGATGGCCTTCGCGATGTTCCATGGCACATGTAATATTTTAGAATTCTTTTATAACCCTCTCCTGGTTGTTACCTTTCAACGAGTAAGACTCCATACAGGCTTTGCAAGCTTTAAGATTTAATCTTTTTCACCACTCAGATAATACATGGTTCATAACCATGATGCAAATGATGTGGCGCTATATCATTATGATAATAATCAGAGTCTAGTTAGGGCTACTGTGTATAACTAAGCACATAATAAGTGTACTAATGACTGAAGATGGTGGGCTTAATGACAGCTCCATGAATTAGACCGCACCTCAGCGTTATCTCTGGAAACCTACCATTTCCTCACGTAAATACTACGTTACTGCCTAAACCTTTACAAGGCTCGGAAAATTACCCTTTTCAGTTTGTATTTCCAGGCGTGCAAAGTGTGAAATGGGAGGAAGGATGTGTGGGAGGATGAGAGAAAGACAGAGAGAAAGTGCATAACCTTGATGAAGAGCAGTGAAAAATAATAAAAAAAAAAAAAATAAAAAGTTATGCAAATAACATGCTGTTCAAAAAGAGACCCTACAGTATGTGCATTCATTTATCAAAATCAATTCCACCGGTATGTCTCTTAGTACAGGTCATGAATTGTCCCTGATTATTCAAACTTAACTCATCTTTGCAACTATTCAGCCAGGGATAATATTTTATAGATTACCGCTAATAGCAAATATGAAGGTCTGCTAAATGCCACCATATAGTATTGATAAATTTCATGCTTTTATCCTGCATTTATATGAACGATACTCCTGAAACAGCAGGACTGCTATTTGAAGTATTGAAGTATGTACGTAAGATTCTATTCATGTATATAAGAGTTTGACAAGAAAAGAAATGTTTTGTGAACAGTCAGTCTGCTTAAAGACGTCTATAAATTTGGAGCTAAGCATGACTTTCTCACAAATTGATCACATTTTGGATAGTTACACCAGCGCCTACACACATACTTCATAAGAAAAACTTCATAAGAAAAAAAAGGAAATGATTTCTATTTTTTTTTCTTTTTATTAGTCTGAAACAAACATAAATACATTCCACACCCAGATGTTCAAAGATAATTAGCTCTGTCACACCTAAATAGCACAGTTTCCAATTATTCACTGTTCTGCACCTGTACACACTCTCCACTCTCTGACTTCAGTGTCTCAAGATTATTATTATTTACAAAAGCACCTGTAAATCAAACGCTGGAAATTGTGCTATTCATAGCCAGCAATGGTAATTAGATGGTTTATCCAACGTTCTTCCTTTCTCTCTCATCATTAAAGCCAGCTTTAGAGCATGTGATTTCAACGGTGTTCTAAGATTTAGATCATTACTCATCACGCTACATAGAAGATTATTTCATGTTACCTATCTTGGCTTGAAGATCCTCTAACAATAGGAGGTACAACTGAAGGAATCTGGTAGTCTTCTGCTTCATGCAGAAAACAGAACCAACCCCCCCCCCCACCCACCCACACACACACACACACACACACACAAGCTTTTAAATCTTTTAAATCCTAGATTTTGTTTGCGTTGCACCCTAACATCATTGTAGCTGTCCCAATACTTTTGCCTAGTCCTAGGTCATGCTTCTGTTGCTGACCTTCGGGGGGGAAGTCATAAGGGAAGTTACACAGATTTTAATTTAAAAACTCCTCACGCTGCGGCTGATCTCATGAGCAAAGACTTCTTGGTCGATGAGTGTTTTTTTTTTGTCTGCGGCAGCAAAATTGTACAGTGTAGACTTTTTTATACAGAGGGATTCTGTTGTGTTGCAAGACTCAGCTGATGGCCCTACGCCATCATATTAATACACTCACAAAAGGAAATCTACTGTATTATAGCGGTGTTACTGCAAACAAATGAAGTCTAGATGCAGCAAGGTTCTGTATGTGGTAAAAAGCAGGAAGTCAACACTTGAACCGGGTGCTCCAATCTGCAAAATGTCAACAAGATAAATCCAGTCTTTACAAGCGTGCTATGCAGGGAGCCAACCTGCTTCTCTGGACTAATGATATCTAGCGAATTGTTTTTCTAATAATTAATGTCGCCTGGGCTGTCGTGAATAAAACCATTTATGGTCATCGATAAATCCACTCCTAACAAACTAATTATGGAAATGTATTGATGGAGTTTGTCTAGCTCAGCATTTCTATCTGCAGAAAAGAAGTCTCATACAGGTACCTGAATCGATCATATTTCAACAAAGGCTAATGCACATTTAAAGACATAGGGTTTCAATTATAGAGGTAGATGTGAACGTTTTTTTTGTATGTTTGTTTGTTTGGTTGGTTTTTTTTTGTGAAATCATCATTGTGAAGCAGGAGCATAAACCCAAATCTGGTTCAGATTTGAAAAACATTCGTGTAATATAAGCACTCCTACAACCGAGTCTGTGAATTCTGAGTCATGAAGATCTTGCAGATTTAAGCAGAGAGTATTATAAACAGTTTATTGACCTCTTCGTCTTTAATAAGCGTGGCGTTGGCTCTTGGAGCTGTGAAAAATGCAGAAATTGAAAGTGCTTGTCAAGTGTATTAAATCAGATGTCGAGCTTAAACGAAAACAATGCCTTGCCCCTCATTTAATATAAATATGCAAATACTGTGAACTTTGCGAACTCATCTTTTTTCCCTACTCCAAGATCTCAGTCATTTTTAACGTTAGGGAAACCATGTCCTGTTTCACGTTGTTCCCAGACTGGCAGGGCGGTGGGAACTTTGTGATCTGTACTCTTTTTTTTTTTTTTTTTTTTTGGTAATGGGTTTGCAGTTGAATTTCATTGGGATTTATTATTAAACGTTTGTGCAGAGGTGCCAAAATATATGATCCATGCTCCATTGCGCTTGAATCGATGTCTTTTTTTCCGCACCTTTGTTTTTGGATAAGATCCAGGCGCACACTTGATATTCGTTTATGATCTTAAGAAGTCGGGCCACCTGCTTATCATTCCGATAGTTGCGTTTGTCACATGTTGGTATTTTACCACATTTTGCCTTCTCCATAATAGCGTTTCATTCCTCTATGTGTATTGAAGGCCACAGGAAGAATTCTTTACCTTTCTCGCTCTTGTCTGTCTCTGATGCACTTCTGCAACTCTGACATAATGAAAGCTTTCCATTCTTGGACCATTAATTTTTTTCAGAAGTGGCATAAAGGCATAGATGGGGAAGGGGACAGCTGCAGTGGTTATAGACATGAACAAATGAGCTATGGAGATTTATCCATTATCTGGTTAATGGCACCAACCTCTGCCATTTTTTAAGCCAAAAGTGACAGGTGCTATGTTTAAAACCCCTCACTGTTCTCCCTGTATTGTCGTATTTTTGGACATCACTATCTCTACCACAAGAGGTTGTGGAGAAGAACTGGCTTTTATAAATGTCTTTTAGTGGGAAAAGCACCGCAGCCTTTTAATCTGAGGGTCCAGTGTTCAAGACCCTGTGTGGGTGAATGGTTAGGGGTACTGTATCATGGCTGACCCTGTGCTCTGACCCTGACTTCCTAAGAAGCTGGGATATGTGAGGAAAAAGTATTTCACTGTGTTGTAGTGTATATGTGAAAAATAAAGTGTTCTTCTGCTTTATAACATTGGTGCGTGCCTAAACAAGAAAGTCCATTTTAGGCTTTGTAGCCAAGCACCAATGTTGTAAAGCTGATGTAGGCAGCTACGGGAAGCCGCTGAAGGCAATGTGGCAATCAGGCAGTTTGGTAGAACGTGAGAAAATTGAAAGCAAGTCATGCAGCTGCATTCTGTTGCAAGGGTGGGATGGTGCATATTGCAGACCTGCCAGGAACGAGTTGCACGTGGCGAGTCTTGAGACGACAAGTGACTGATATTGATAGAATTGGCTGGATCTTCCTGAGGCTGCAAACAGAAAAACTACGTGAGAGTGTGAAATTAGCATTGTGAGGTGAGAAGTATAAATCTTTGTCCAGATCTACCCCAAGGCTGTGTGCAGTGACAGATATGTGCTCTGAGAGTTGTCCAGAGAGATCACAAGATCTTGACATGGGGGATGTGTCTCCAGGGCTATACAGCAGTTCAGTTTTGCTGGGATTTATTTTCAGCTGATGAGCTGCCATCCATGACAAGACATCTAGCACACATGCTGAGATCCATGCGGAAACATTGTGTGTTTGAAAAAAAGAAAGGAGAGGATGAGTTGAGTGCCAACAGCAGAGCAAAAGAGCAGGTTTAGAGGAAGAACAAAAGAAGACCGAGCACTGAGCCTTGTGGGGCAGTTTGCATGGAGCATGTTTGGATCTTCTCCATGATACCTGTTATGCCTTATGTGAAAATCAGTGTTTTCCAGTACAATTCTATAATGACTGGTTTGAAAACCCATGAGTGCAATGATATACACATGCACACATGCACACACACACACACACACACACACACACACACACACACACACACACACACACGCATATATATATATTAGTGGAACCTCCGGTCACGAACTTGATCCGTTTCGAGACTGTTTATGACCCTATTTGTAATGCACTGTTTTTTGGTATTAATCGCGCACTAGTGAATCGTTTACAGCTTGTCCAGAACGCGGCTGCCCGTCTGTTAACAAGTGCCCGGAAGCACGATCATATCACACCTGTACTGTACTCTTTGCATTGGCTTCCAGTCGAGTACAGAATTCATTTTAAA
>JAQLOM010000016.1:12790655-12801129 GCA_030068315.1 Chrysichthys thysi
GACTCCAATCAAGGTGTAAAACCATCTCAAAGATGATCAAGAGAAATGGACGGCACCTGAGTTAAATATGTCAGTATTACAGCGACGGTCTGAATACTTACGTCCACGTGATATTTCAGTTTTTCTATTTTAATAAATTTATAAAGAATTCTATAATTCCATGTTTCTGCTGTCATTATGGTGGGGAGTGTAGATTCATGAGGAAAAAAATTTGAGTTTAGCATAAGGCTGGAACATTACAAATGGTGAAAAATTGAAAGGGGTCTGAATACTTTCTGAATGCACTGTACATTAAAGCAGATATAGTCACCAGTTTCTTTTTTCCTTTCTCGTAAAGTAAATAAGACAGAAAAAAAAACTTGTCATGTTATCAATAAACTGCAGAACCTCCTGTCCTGAAGACCCTTTCAGAATAACTTGGTTCCTACTTTACCTCTGGCTGGTACAAAGCACTGACCGTGGAGACTCCCTCCTTTATTATTTAGGTATCTGCTAAACAGGTCCCAATACAAGCTGTGACTAAAGAAATTATAATGTTTTACAGCAAGTATGTTAGGCAAGCACGTTGCAGATGGAACTATCGTCAGAGCTCCTGTTCTGGAAATTTAAGCAACACCTTATAACCAGTCAGCATGGAGACCGTGATTCAACAGTGCTATGGTATAAGATACATTTATGGCTTGTTCATAGGTGCTAGATTTTTTTTAAGCTAACTGAAGCTGGATAAGACAGCACAGTGGTGTGTTGCTTAGCACTGTCGCGTCACAGCAAGAAGGCTCTGGGTTCAATCCCCAGGGTTGACCTGGGCTCCTTTCTTCATGGAGTTTGCATGTTCTCACCGCGTCCATGTGTGGTTTCCTCAGAGTAATCCGGTTTCGTCTCACAGTCCAGAGACATGCACACAGGGGATTAGGCTAATTGGCTGCTCTAAATTGCCCGTAGGTGTGAATGAGTGTGAATGGTTTTCTGTCTGTGTGTTGGCCCTGATAGCGGCCTGCCCATGGTGTACCCCACCTCTCGCCCAAAGTCAGCTGGGGTTGGCTCCAGCTTCCCCCCACGACCCTGAACAGGATTAAGCGGCAGAAGATGAGTGAGTGGCACTGGATAAATTTGTGTGCGTTCACATGGATGTTCGAGGGTGTCCTTATGCCATACAGATAGTAAGGAAACTTCATATTTACAGCACACTGGCAAGGAAAAGCTCCCTGTTGGGTGAGTGGATTAAAGACTACACCTCTTCAATCTCTCTCCGGCAACATGTTGATATGGAAATACAGAACTGAGTGTGATAAGGGCTGAAGAATTTCTGAGGAGACAGTTTGTTACATTTGCCCTTGTTTTGGTGTTCAAGATGCAATATTTCAGAAGATACAGATTACATGGATTGCTACTGATTTTGCTAAGATTAAATAAATAAACAAACAACTACTTATAAATACTAATATGCGTGGGCAATCAGGAAGACTAAGCTGCCGGTGATTTTACAAATTTAAAAATGTGCAAAGAAAGATCACAGCTTAGTGGGAGGAAAGGATATGTACTGTAAGTTCTGTGTGCTAACTGTTATCAGTAACTACAGAGAGACACTCAAATGTTGAAGAGAAACAGCAACTCGAGTATAATGCAGATTAAAGGAAAAGAGTCGCATCTGCTCAAAATACAACATGTATATAAAATGGAAAGATGCTGACAAGACTGTGAGCATGTTAAGGCACAGGTGAATGAAAACACTTTTAAAGGGTGTGTTTCCATTCTGTGGGAAAAGAAGGCACAGGTCTGCAGCAAATGTAATTTGCAAATGCTTTTGTTTCCAAAAGCCTCCATTTCTGGCCATCCACACTAAAACGTATTCAAACTGAAATGGGGTTAGGAGTGTTTCCAAAATGCTCAGTTTTAGGAGCATGAAAACTATGGGGAAGTATGGAAGAATGTAGCAAAAGTGATGTGTTTTAAAACTAAAACATACTAGTCTGCATTTAATCTTGTAATAATTTGCATTTATAATACAAGTTAAATTGCCCATGTGTGTGAATGACTTGTGGGAATGTATGTGCATGGTTGCCCTACGACGGTCTTGTATCCCATGCATGATGTATTCCCACCTTACTTCCAGTATTCCTAGGATAAGCTCTGGATTTATCACCTCCCTGACCAGAATAAAATGATGACTGAAGATGAATGAATCACTTAATCGATTTTGGCGCTTGAATCTTGCACATTCTACTGTTGCTTATTTTGCATGGAAAAAATAAGCAACAGCAGGCTAGCTTAACAACATCAGTTGCTTCTCAGTACCCAGTATTAATATGAAATCTCAGTAAAGTATTTAACTATGCTGTGAGATGCGGGAGTGAGCAGCTTTATTGTACCACATGAATTCTGACTCTAATGGAAATAGGCTATGCTTTTTTTGCATTTTAAACATTTATTCATACTGTGTGTGAGATCGAGTCACATAGCAATAATGTATAATAAAAGACTAGCTTAAGCAATGCAGCATTCAACTAGTAATAGAATGCGTCCTTCGTTCATTCATTGTCACACAACTTATTTCAGTAACAGGCAAAAACAAACAATTAAGAACTTGCTTTCTGAGTGCTGGCATATGGAGGCCATTTTGTCTTGAATTTTTTGTTTCCATATCTATCTGCTTTCTCTCTTGCACTTTTATCTACCCCTCTTTCTACCTCAATCTGTGTCCATCACACTGTTTGCCAGAGACTCTATTTGCAAAATTTTTGGACTCGATTGGAGCCTTGTGTCTTGCAGACTTTAGTTTGAAGACATGTAATTGACTTCACTCTCCGATCTGCTCTTGATTCTCAGTGGGAGGCTAATAGTTGGCTGTGTCCCCTTCAAATGTTTTCTTTTCCCTCACTACAGATACGTGTTAGACACATCACTGTTGGGAGCCTCTGAAGACGAGTGCCACTAGTCTTTCTCCGCTTGAGTTAGACATGATGGACTGAGTGTCATTCACTCGTTTGGAGTTAACATCTCATTTCAGAGAGTTTGCTTCTTCATCAGCACGGACGGACATTTTCAGGGGGTATTAACCGTAAAGACAGATTGGGTTTCCCCAGTAGGTAGAGCTTTACCAAACTCAGTAGTTTAATAATGACTGATACTGACTGAACGTGAACATGAAAACTATTCAGTTTATTTCTTGATTATATAATTGGCTCTGTCCCAATGGGGCAGATGTACTGTAGTGTGTGAGGGACAGTCCCCAATAAAACAAGTGTGGACAAGTGATTCATTTGATTCATAGCTAGAAAGTCCCAGTGTGGTGTTACCCAGTCCCATGTTCAAGTTAACCCAGAAAGTAATGTAACATAACATGCAGCCACTTCTTTCGTGCAACTATGACTGATTTCATTTTCCATTTAGAGATTCAGTTCCTGAATAAAAAAAAAAACACACCAAATTGCAGAGTGAAATTCATATTGACAAACTGATCTTTTAAAATCAGGTGACCTTCATGTAAAACGATGTGTAGACAATAAACATAAATTAACTACCTCAAAATCCATTTTGACTGGGTTTATTTCGTTCAAGCTGTTTCTCAAATGCTGCTTGATGTCGCAGCTTTATTTGAATAACTTTTTTGCTGCTGTTGCTGAATCCACCTTGCCTTGCTTTGATGTAAGCTTACCCTAAAGGGAGAAACAAGTGTGCATTAAGGGCACTTGGTTGCACTATTTTGAAGCCTATGGTAAGAAATGGGACACCCTACAGCCTCACAGGTACACACGCGAGAGGACAGTGAGCCTGTAAGTGTACTATTTGGGAGAGGGCCAAAAGCCATATCCAATTCTCCTTTGGAAGCATTATATATGGCCACTCTTATACACGGGTTATACTCCTGTTTCTAGTTGACACTAAAGTTGGAAGAAATATTTCTGAACATTATTGTACTGGAAACTTTTGGTTCTTTGGCCATTAATTCAGTGTTCAGTAAACATTTATTAGGTTCTTATTTTTTTCTACTTTTAGCATTTAAGTAGCTTTTGTTTCTCTTCTTCTTCTTTTTTTTTTTTTTTTTACTTCACACTCAAACCACAGCTGGGTTTCTGGTCTTCAAGTTTGTCTATCCCGCTGTCGTGGTCACTGTCACACTCTGAGATAATGACCTCCCAAACATGGAACAGCACTCCTAGCCAGATTTGTGGGAGCCCCTCAAAATGCCCCCCACTGGGCCAATTACCTCGAACATCTGAAAAATCAGAGGGGACCCAGAAGTCGTTCTGCTCGACACCACTCTCTCTTTGAGACGTTTGTCCATTTATCAGTCCCCCTGATCGCCAAAGCTCTGAAACCACAGCACTCGACTAAACGGAAAAATAGGACTATTAGTCACAGTGCCGATGAATTCTTATTGAGTAAGCATTCTGAGTCGTGTTACACAACTTGTCTTGAACCCTCACATGGAAAACTCTTAATTCACTGTATAATCATGGAGCAAATTCCTTACAAATGTAATAAGCAAAAACGCATGTCTCGTTTGTCAGTGTCAGATTTAAACATACGTTTTCATCAGTGGGATACAATAGGTTTTGTACAGCATTATTTGTAGCACATTGTTTTTGATTGTTGGAGACCTTTATCTTATATAGCTCATGTTTTTAGAGAATTCCAAACTGAACTGATTTGAGAAGAAATGTTTAGTCTAGCCATTTCTTAAAATTTAAAGAAAAGATGAGTTTATCCATTTGGCACATTTATATATTTCATTTTTAAAATAAAGATTTCTTTGTTGATAATAGTGGCATTTTTCCTGCAAATGAGACTGAATGTTGTATTTGAGGGTTGATAACTTTTTCAAAAACTACAGAAAGACACTAAGGATATTCTAATCATTAACAAATCTATAATGTGAGTAACAAGGCTGTGTTTAAGATTGACCTCCTCGCTGTTCTCCATATTGTTAAAAAATAAAGAAACACTGATAATGGACGACTCGTGGAAATGAACACTTCAAGCATGAAACACATTGATGCAAAAATAATACGATTTTTGAACATGTCCAAGTAAAGATTGTTCACGAGAGGCAAAATGTTGTTTTCTAAGTGCTGTAGAGGTTTTATTAAAGCCGTTTATCTGAAATATATCACATTACTCAAGGAAACAGCCTTATGCCTGTTTGTCTGATAACCTGTGTGTTTCTGATTTGAGCATTGCCTTATCCCACTGCTCTGTTTGCCTTGGTTTATTCCAATAATTCCTGCATATGTGTCCCCCAGTCTTCCTGGTGTTGCACTGGGACTTAATGATGGGAATGTATGAAAGTTTGCAAAGACAATGCACATGACAGAAGGGTCAAAATGAATAAATTAACCAGTTAACAAATGCCAGGTGCACATCACAGCCAACGACGCCAAAGGGAGAGGTCAGGGGCTGATAAAACAGAACAGAGGCATGTGGAAATTGCGACGCAAGTCAAGGTGGGTTTGTGACATTTGCATAGCAATTACATCACCTCCATACTTAGAGCGTAAATAATATTGGTAAATGTCAGTGTTGCTGTTTTTTCAGGTGGATGTTGGAGCTTGTTATAAAGCGCCTCATTGCACTTTCTTTTATGTCTAGAGTGTAACAAACTTCATTTCAGTCAAATTTGATAGCAGCAACGCATTGTGATGAGGGCAAGGATGCACTGATGAAATGTCATGATAGACGGAACTGTTTTGGCAACAAAATTAAATCAACTGGCTTTCACTACTACATAGCTATACATAACTACCGGTAATACTTTATATAAATCTTCAAATAAATCTGAATTTACTAGCTGGCCAATATAACATTAAACCAACAATTTAAACAGGGCTGCTGTTATTCTCAATTCTTATTATTGAAAATTTATTCTCCTAGTTGTCCAGCAGTCACCTAGGGGAATAGGTTTTCAGCAATGTACAGCAATCACATTTTATAATAATTAACGACGACACCACATCATGAATTTTACGCATGTATAGTTACGGTTAACGTTGCAGAAAGAGCGCTTCCAGACTAAGCTTCTGCGCATCAAGTGCTTCTGTTTTATGTAACCCCATCAGGTGACGTGGGTTGATCACATGCCACGGACCACCTGCACCTGTGTCTTGTTAGTCACAATATCTAAGGTTCAGTTTTCGTGTACGTCTTTGTCAAGCCTCTGTTGCTATTATTCCATGTAATGTGTTGTCTTTTTTGTGCTTCGTAAGTTGAAGTAGATTGTTTTGTTGATGTTCATGCGCCTTGTTCTCCCGTGCATTGCTATATTCGCAGTTTAGTTAATAAAAGAAGTCTGCACTTGCCTCCGCTTACCTTACCTGACAAAACCAAGTTTCATCCTGGTATCATTTATGATATAGCAGCTATAAACAGTTGTTCTCTCTCTGGTCTTTTTTGTAATGGTAATACGACGGGGGAAAAAATTGCATTTTGAGGTTTCTCGTTACAGAGAAACCTCAAAAACAGGTACTAAGAAGACAAAGGAAAACTTACTTTTACCTTGGTCTGGTACAAAGCTCTGAGCCTGGAGACTCCCTTGAAAACTGTTTCTTTGATGCATGTACAAATAAATGTACGTAATAATCAGTGTCAGCTGTACTATGGAAATAACATACTGAAATGAGTACATTTAATAAATGAAACAACTGTGTAGTTATGAGAGAGTGGAATGCAAGTTTGGACATATCGAAATATCCTGGGATATTAATTAGTCCACAAATTTGGTCAGGACTAGACCTCAGCAGGAAAGTGTCGCTTTAGTGTTGCTAATTGATTCATTTGCTTTTAACACTTTGAATCTTGCGGCATTGACGTTCATTAATCGTCCCATTTGCGTATCCGACGAGCATCATTAGCAGCGGTCTTGGTGCTGAGTCCGTCTCTCTCAGCAGCACAGCGCATCAATCAGTACCGGCTCCAAAGAGCCCACAGCGCTTGTTAGCGATACACTCTTTTAATCAGATATAAAGCCACTTTCCTCCAATTTACTGGCTGCTTGAGCTGCAGATAAAGTCGAACAGCCCCGAGGCAGATGGGTGGCGAGAGGAGAGAGAGCGGGCCGCTGAACGGTAGCCTGGGTTCCAGCAGATAGGACACAAACTGGCACTTTGGGCTCAGACATGCACGTAGTAGGAAAAGGTAGATGCCTTTTGAAGAGTGAAATCAGGTTGATTTTTAAATCTGGGGCTTTGCAAGTGATTATTTGCACCTTTGCCGCATAAAATGGTGGCTTAAAGTATACTTTTATTCCTTCCATTGATTTTTTTTTTTTTTTTTAACCTCCCTTCTTCTTTCCATCCACCCACTTATTCTCTCACTTCCTTTTGCTCCCTTCCCCACTGACTCCAGTCCGTTCTCTTAAAAGTGATATGAAGGCAGACAGATGCCAACCTATTATTTTGTCATGCATTATAAATGATTGAATACAGAATATAAAAGACACTCACCAGACCCTTTAATAGGAACATCTGTAACACCGTTCATTCATGCAATTAATCCAGCCAGCCAGGCTTACAGAATCTGGACAACTGAAGAGTAGGAAAAACTAACAGGGGATCTTTAACTGCCCAGTTTCAGTGAGCCTGTGTTCATCTGGTGTTGTAACACATGTGCGAAGTTTTTGTAACAAATGTGTGAAGTTCTGACGTATTGTGAGATGCTTTTCTGCTCACCATGGTTGTAAAGAGTGGTTATTCGCTTCATACGTAGTTATCATAGCCCTGTTGTCAGTTCAAAACAGGAGATCAGGAGCTTCGTAAATCCCTAGCCCAGTCCTTCTGACACTGAACTTAGAAATGGAAAAAAAAAAAAAAATTTGATTAAGAAATTATTACAATGTATAGTGTACCCTAAAAGCAGCCCTCAGGAAACCTGCTCCTCTTCCTAGAGAGCAGCTTTAGCCTTATGATTCATAATAGAGTAGAACTCTATAAGAGTGCGCAGATTCACACGTTATCCGTCTTTTGTACTTTACTGTGCAAGAGCCAAAGTATTTTTTTTTTAAACCCAGAAACACATGTTTAAGATAGCAAGATATCACTCATACCCCATGTAGTTACCAAATGACTATTCTTTCATAACTTGCAACGTTAATATGAATTAATGTGCGAGTTGTGGCAAATAAATGAGACAATAATTAATTAGGGTTGGGAGTAAATACTAATGAATGCAATTGACCAAGTACATAAATTACAAGTGATTATTTAGCGTGTGTGCATTTGTGAAAGAGAGAGACCATGTGGGGACATTTGACTATAGGCCCAGCTTTTATATATTTAAAAAAAAAGGAAAAAAAAGGGAAAAATCTTATAAAAGAGCCCACATGTGTCCTTTTGGTTACTGAGAGTAAAGTTCATGCTAAATGTAGATGTTTCCATGACATTCATAAGCTGTACTAGTAATTCTATGAGGGGAGGGTCCCCATAAGGATAGTTATGTAAATGTGTGTGTTTGCGTTTCTGTGTGAATGAATGGTACCCCACAGTGTGAGCTCAATTTTCTTCTAATTAAATACTTAATTACACGCTTAAGAGCAGTTCTCTAAAACAGAGCGCACACTCCCAATTTAATATGAGATTAACAATGAGTATTTATCAAGACACAAAACCGTGTACCCACCGAAGACTTGATTGCCGATCAGCATCTGCAGAATTTCTATTTATTTAGAGAGCTGCTTTTTTTTTTTTTTTCTCATAAATAAAGATTTTTAAAACGAGAAGAGACACGACTTGTTCTGTAGCCATTAATGGAGCAAGATGATTCATAGCCGGATGTGCTTCAATCATTTGCTTCAAGGAAATGCCTTTTCTACAGAGAAACTAATCATCTGTAAGGGTTCTTGTCCTTGATATGAGGAAACGGAGGGAAATGAGCATCCAATTTTCCTTTAAAACAGACCGCATTTATAGGAAAGCGTCCAGTGGTCTGTGTTTGTACAAGCTTCTCGCCAAGACGCAATTTGCTCCTTTTGCTGGTTTTGTACACTTGGATAATTAAAACATTTTACATCTAGCCAGTTTTTCTTTGCCTTTCATATAATTTATACATGCTTCGTCCTGGGGCTGTGCATGTGTCAGATTGCTAGGGAGAGTGCCCGAGATAATCGATGATCTCAAGAAAAAAATAATCCTGTTCCTATTGATCCCAGAGCTACAGAAAGGCTGAGTATGTAGCCGGTTACAAATTAACGAGTAATGGATAATACATTTAAAAAAAACAAAAAACAAAAAACCTGCTGCAATAAGCTAAATGTGTGTTTACTGTGTATACAGATATCCACCTGCTCATCTATAGTCTGAAGGGGGTAACAGCATGTTAATTACTGCTCTATTAATTATCTTGTAATGAATAAGCATGGGCAAGGATTTATTTTGAGAGTTCCATCGGAAGAGATCACTTTTTAGCCTTTTTGTTTTTTTTCATGTCACACTGAAGCACTACCTGCTTTGTGTCCGAGTCCTTCAAAGGCACATGCTTTTCACTGAAAATCATGCGTGACATTTATCTAAAATCAATCTCACTTTCAGCTCGGGGCCAGCGTAGACAAATCACCCGTTTTGAGAAAATTTGTACCCGTTCGATTTTCATACCTGCTACTTAAACCTTTAAGGGAGGGAACAAGCTGCCGCACACCCTGACATTATGGGCCTTGCATTGTATGTGTAAAAATAACAGAATCATGAACTGAGATTCAATACTTTGGCGTGTGACTGACAGCCTGTGTTTGAATACCAGTCACCAGTTCCCCTGGTAACATTTATTATCTAAAAACATGGCCATATATTTCTCTTATTTGCTATGATGGTAATTTGCTTTTGAAGCTGCTCTGACACAAGGCCGCTGTCTGAACTGGGTGCCATTTGTTAGGATTTTGTCGCTGATGTTACATGTGAAAATATGTATGTAAAGTAAAACTGAAAGACATTTTAAAAAAGAAGTAAATGTCTTTAGCACACTGCTGATCCAGATAATTAACTTGATAAATGACTAAATTATCTATGTTACTTGTAAAACAGCATTTTTGCCTGTCCCAGCTCAGTGAGACACATTATGTGAAATGAGTGGACATTTTGTGGAATATTTGGAATATGTCTCAAATGTTGAAGGTATAATGCAAATTTCTTGACGATCATAGGAAGAAGAAAAGTCTGAATGATTTTCCTCTAATTTTTTAGTAATATTGACTGACATTCACTTTTAAAGTGCAACCCTGTTACCCATATTACAGACTGAGCATGTTAGTACTGAAAATATCTACAACCCGAATTCCAGAAAAGTTGGAACGTTCTTTAAATTTGAATAAAATGAAAACTAAAAGGCTTTCAAATCACATGAGCCAATATTTTATTCACAACGGAACATAGAAAATATAACAAATGTTTAAACTGAGAAATTTTACAATTTTCTGCACAAAATGAGCTCATTTCAAATGTGATGCTTGCTACAGGTCTCAAAATAGTTGGGACAGGGGCATGTTTCCCAT
>JAQLOM010000016.1:12842348-12862148 GCA_030068315.1 Chrysichthys thysi
GAGAGCACTGTAGTTGTTCAATAATAAAATTAATCCTCAAAAATACAACTTGCCTAATAATTGTGCACACAGTGTAGACTCAAGCATCTCAGAAACCTTTTTTTTTTTTTAACGAAAGACAAAAACAAAAGTTTTTAATTTTGTTTGCTCATTTCTCTTCATTTCTAACCAAACCCCCCCCCCCCCCACACTGTAGTAACTGAATGCTTGTATAATAAATTCAGAGAACATTTGTAAATACGCACAGGAGCATAAGCAGAAGAAAGGCAAAAGGACAGCAGAGCTCTTGCACTTGCTGGGTCCTGTCCATGCATTGCTGCTTACCTATCATTAAAAGCAACATGCCTTCACTTTCAGTGTCCCGAGACACACTGGAGATGTCCAGATGTCCTTCAGTAAGAGCAGCTGTCCAATTTGACTACAGCATGCTATTCTGTCACATACATCTGGCTCACTAGGCAAGTTTACTGTTTCCTTCTTCTTGCTTTTACTTCCATCTCAAATCACTGAGTATATATGCACAGAACACACACACAGTAAAGCATATGCAGTCCACAATCATATGGAGGTCTGGTAATGTAGTGAACATTGAGCTTTTGAGTGTTTTTGAATTTATCAGTTTATAAGATTGCATGTATATTCAATCTTTTATCATGTCACAAAATTATTTGACTTTCATTCCTCTCGTAAATTGCAGTGATGCCTGACTATAAAATTCTTCAAGCCTGAAATTACTATTATTATTATTATTATTATTATTATTATTATCATTATTATTATTATCATTATAGTCAGAATAACTTTAAGTTTATACGTTTTGGCTCATGCTCGAGGAAAAGAGTTCTTTTTCCTCATGTCCTACCTCACCAGGACAGAATCCTTTTGGAACTAGTCGACTTTCTCACATTTTTTCATCTTAGTCAAGTACTAGTAGTCTAAATCATGATATCTAGATCTTAACTGTGAGCTGAAATAATGAAAAGATTATTTTAAATGCCAAAAAAGCACTGAAATGGACTTTATTTCCCTTGAACCTTTTCCAATTTCCTAAAAGTTCAGAGACTCATCTTCTGACTGGGACACATACGACACAGTGGTCACAGACTGCTTCAAGACCTGCGTGGAACAATGCATCCCAACAAAACCAATCCGGTCATTTCCCAACCAGAAATCGTGGATTAACTCTGAGAGCAGTCACAAGATCCATGAGCTTACATGCACGTTTCAGTCTAGAGTACAAGAAATGCTGAAAGCCATCAAAAGTGCGAAATGTGAGTGCAGCATTAAAGTGGAGTCCTAATTTACCTGCACATGTGACGCACAACGAATGTGGCAGGGAATTCAGATTTTGACAAATTAGAGACTGGAGCCATTCACACACTCGGTTACAGGTGCCTCACTCCCCAATGACCTGAAAATGTTTTATGCCTGCTTTGAGCTAGCAAACCCAGATCCTCCAGTGCAAGCCCCCACAGTGCCGCATGATCTCAGGTTCGCCATCACTGTTACGAATGTGGAAAGTACCTTCAACAGTCAACAGCGGCAAAGCTGCTGGCCCGGACAGAATCTCAGGATGTGTTTTAAAGGCATGCAGTGAGCAACTGTCTGCTGTCTTCAGACATATTTAACACCTCCCTGCAGAGCTCAACTGTCCCCATCTGCCTCAAAAACACCACCATTGTTTCCGGTCCCTAAGAATAACAAAGTGACCTGCCTTAATGACTATCGCCCCGTAGAACTAACCTCCATTTCGGTGAAGTGCTTTGAGAGGCAGATGCTGGGACACATTAAGGACGGCATCCCAGACAGTTTGGAACCCCTGCAGTTTGCATACCGCCACAACAGGTCCAATGAGGATCTTTCATAAACAATTCACACCACCCTGGCTCACCTGAACAATAAAAACAGCTATGCCAGGCTGTTATTTGTGGATTAGAGTTCTGCATTTAACACATTTATCCCTTTTGAGATCTAGAAGCTGCTGGGACTTCCTGACCAACAGACCACAGTATGTATGGATTTGCAAGGTACTTCCTCCACCCTGACCCTCAACACTGGCATTACGCAGGGAGGTGTTCTGAGCCCACTGCTGTACTCCCTGTTCACACATGACTGTTGACTGTTTGCTGACAACACCAGCATTGTTGGCCTCATCACCAGCAATGATACAATGGCCTACAGAGAGGAGGTGCGTGTCACCTGGAAAAGTGGTATCAGGAGAACAACCTCAAGGTCAGCAGAACTAAGGAGCTGGTCCTGGACCTCAGGAAACAGGACATAGCTCATATCCCCATCTACATTGGAGGAGATGCTGTGGAGAGGGTCAGCAGCTTTAGGTTCATTGGGGTCACCTGCAGCAGCAACCTTAAGTGGACAGAGCATCAAATTAAAAAGAGCATGTCATTAAAAAAGGCTCACCAACATCTTCACTTCCCCAGATGAGGAAGGCCCAATGTAAACCACAGTCCTCACTAGTTTCTACAGGTATGCTGTGAAGTCTGTCCTTACAGGGGGTATTACATTCTGGTATGTCAGATGCACTAACACTTTTCTCTTTCCTGCCCTCTGGTAGGAAAGTCAGGACAATCCACACATGCAGCGCAAGGTTCAGGGACATCTTCTACACCAGTGCTTTCAGACTGTTCACCTGCTGCAAAATGAGTGTAGATACACAGAACGTTTTTTCATGTGCAATTACAGTAATTTCTCATTAAGTGCAATATGTTAACTATACATTTAAACCCCACAAATTGCTGGTCACTCAATAGCACACTCAATGGCCCCATCCCACAGTGTAACCTGAACTTGATACTCGGCAACTCGCTATTTGAAAATCAGAAAAGTGGGATATAAAATGACTTTTGCTAAATGAATCACCTTTCATTCTGTGGCTGAACACAGCATTCCAGCCAATATTATTGACATCTCAGACAATTAACTGACCCATCAAACTACAGTCAGTTCCAGAAGTATTTGGACAGTGATACTTTTCATAGTTTTGCCTCTGTATACACCAAAATGGATTAGAACTAGAGCAAGAAGAGACTGAAGTGTAGGCAATAAGTAAAAAGAAATTCATCTACTATTACAGCCATTTTTTTTTTTTTTACATAGTCTTTGCATTTTCACAGGCTAAAAAGTAATTGGATATACTAATCTATACTAACTAATATAAATAAATGCAGGTAGTCCTCTAGTTGTGGTGGTGTGTTCTGATAGCCTCATTGTAAGCAGAAAATATCGTATGTCGAACTACTGCTTAGCCTAGCCTAACCTACCCAGGAATCTCTAAAAATGGTAATCAGTACAATATTTACTAGCCTAGACTAGCTTACAGTGTGCTGTACGAAAGAGCAATCTACTTATTGCTAAGTCCCAGCAATTTAATACTTTAATAAACCCATAGAGTATGTAACAATATTGTAAAGTACATTGCACACAATACTGTAGTAAATTTAATAGAAAGTTTGTTCCATATTGTATCTGCTATAAAAAAAAAATGTAAGTTATGTAACCCTAAAATGAAATCTCTAAAGCTACAGTACATGTATTGAACGTGGTTTCGTACTGTACTCACCAAGATTCTGTCCAACGTCTGCATTCATAAACAATTTCAGGTTGTTGAAGGCTACGTTAACTTAATTATTGGAAGGCGAGCCTGAGACAGTGCTGCGTACATCCCAGCAGCCCGGCATCGTGCCAACGTATTGAACCTCTTACACTGTTCCATTTGCCTGCCGCGTGCACGAAGCGTTAAATATTTTTTACAATTTTGCCGTATCGCTGTAGTCACCATAAGATCAAAAATTGTATAGCCGAACTATCGCATCTCGAGGACCATCTGTATAAGCATTACTTTCAATACTCGACAGCAAATCCTTTGCACTCAATGGGTGCTTCAAGTCTGGTGCCAGTGGAAATCACCAAATGCTGTTTCCTCCTTTGAGATGCTTTGCCTGGTTGTTTCTGGGTATTTCTGCCCTCATGTTTGTCCTCTAAGTGAAAAGCATGCTCAATTGGGTTGAGGTCAGGCCATTTAAGTGCATTCCATTTCTTTGCACAATGGCTTTCAAATGAAGCAATCGAGATGTGATTGAAGTATAGTCTATTAGCTTTAAATCAAGGTGTTGAACAAAAAAAAATATTGCATCAACCATTCAGGAATTACAGACATTTTTTCAGTTTCTCTATATTCATAGGCTCAAAAGTAATTATACGGTTGAATGCTAAGCAGTGTCATGGCCAAATGTAGCCTGTTTCCCTGATATTCCATGGCAAATTAAGAAGGTAAAAGGTTTGGAGTTGATTCCAAGTGTTGAATTTGCATTTGGTAGCTGTTCATAAGAATTCTCACTATGCAGTCCAAAGAGGTGTCGATTCAAGTGAAGGATCATTAGGCTGAAAATAAATACAAAACAGACCTATCAAAGAGAGTACAAATTATAGGAGTGGCCAAATCCACAATTTGGTACATTCTTAAAAAGAAGGATTGCACTGGTTAACACAGCAACATCAAAAGGCCTCAAAGACAACTGAAGTGGATAATCATAGAATTTATTCTTTGGTAAAGAAAAGACCCTTCAAAACACCTAGCAAGGTCAAGCACACTCTTGAGAAGGTAGGCCTATTATTGTCAAAATCTTCAAATCAAGAGACATGAATGTAAATACAGATAGCTTACCTCAAGATGCAATCCACTGGTAGCACTCATGAACAGAAAGGCCAGGTTAGACTTTGCGAGAAAACATCTAAGATAGCCTGCCAGTTCTGGAACAAGATGACATAAAGAAGAAATTCTACCAGAATGACTGGAAGAGAAGAGTATGGAGAAGGAAAAGAAGGACTCATGATCCAAAGCATACCACACCATCTGTCAAACATGGTGGAAGCAGTGTTATAGCATGGGTATATATATGGCTGCCAGTGGAACTGTCTCACAGGTGTTTATTGATGTGACTGCTGGTAGAAGTAGCACAGTGAATTTTGAAGTGTATAGAGATGTACTGTCTGCTCACATTCAGTCAAACGTCACAATGGGGCAGTGGTAGCCTAGCAGTCAGGGCATTGGCCCTTCAATTGGAAGGCTGTGGGTTCAAGGCCCAGGACCACTGAGGTACTTTGAGCAAGGTACAGTCCCCAAGCACTGCTCTCTGGGCACTGTGCTGTTCGGCCGCCCCTACTTCACTTGGTGAAAGGGTTAAGTGCAGAGAAGTAATTTCACTGTGTCACGCTATGCTATGCTGTGGTGTGATTCACGTGTGATAATCACTAGTATCATTTCTTCTTCTTCAAAACAGATAGGACAGCACTTAACATTGCAGATGAATAATAACCCAAAACATACAAGGAAAGTAAACCCAAGCGCTTCTTAAGGCAAAGAAATGGAATGTTTTTAAATGGCCA
The DNA here is from genome assembly GCA_030068315.1 of Chrysichthys thysi. Taxonomy (NCBI): domain Eukaryota; kingdom Metazoa; phylum Chordata; class Actinopteri; order Siluriformes; family Claroteidae; genus Chrysichthys; species Chrysichthys thysi. The sequence goes on from JAQLOM010000016.1 coordinate 12,847,752, forward strand.
TGACTCTTCACCCAACCTCGTCCTAGCTGAGCATATTTTTCATGTATTAAAGATAAAAGGTCAGGCAGAAAGACACAGTAAAAAGCACCAGCAGAAGGCAGTTACAGTAAAGGCCTAAATAATAATCATAAGGTAAAAAAAAACTCAGCATTTGGTGATATCCATGAGATCAAGATTTTAGGTGGTCATTGACTGAAATATTTGCAAAGGATATTTGATTGTATGTGTTCAAGGAGGGCTCTCAAGTATTATGTTGAAGTGACCACCGTCACTGAACAGCTCCTTGTGTGGGGAGCTCCTTACAAATTAGCCCACTGGCCAGGCCGAGAGTCACCTTCTTCCATTAAATGTTATTCAACACGGTCAATGGCCACCTCCTTGGTAGCCCTAATTGTTATTCTCAGTAGAGTACAGTATTACTAGATCTGGAACGGTATCTGATCCAAAATACTCATTTTCAGTCAAAAGTAGCATTGGTACATTGAATGATTCTTATCCTCAATAAAGTACAACAGCTTGAGTGATTCTCATAATCAGTTAAGAGCTGTATCAGTACTTGAGTGAATCTTATCCACAAGAGTAAGAGTATTGGCACTTGAGTGATTCTTATTCTCAAATAAGATAGGTATCAGTGACTGGATGGATCTCAATCTCAATAAATGATTGCCATTACACTTAAGTGAATGGCCTCCTCAAGAGGGAGCAAAACTGACAATTCAAACATCCAGATGTTGAAATGAAGGCTGTGTGTGTAGCCATGGTTTGATAAGTGCAGGACTGCCAGGCCAACTGGGTCACTCAGGTTGATGAGAATGGCCAGAGGGAGTGTGACATAGTGGGAACCTTCTATAGGCTACGTGTTTGAGGTCATGGGCACAAGCTGAGGATTTTTCTATTAGTTACTCTGCTGGGTAACCAGCACACAATAAAACTCTACTTCCACAAAGAAACCTCTTTGGCAATCTCCATTTATGTATTGGGATTCTGTCAATAAGTAACCTACCATTTTGTTTTGTTTTTTATATTAAAGATACAGTATTTGGAGAAGGTAAAATGTCCAAACATAACATCCAGTAGCCTTAATTGAGTTAAAGAATGCTGGGGTAAGAGATACAACTGTATGGTAAGTTGACTGTGTTCTGAACTTTTGAAAGCACTAAAATTAATGCAGAATATTTTAGAAAAACCAAAGCTCTGAAAGTTGTTCTTTGAATAAATGAAGACGGGGATTGCCCAAATGGAAGATTAATACTCCTCCATTACTTTTCAGCAAGGGAAAAGCCTTACTTACTTTGTTTTTAGGCCACAGAATAATTCTGCCAGCCTCGAAAAACCTTGATAACCTTGGTAAGAAATTATAACTTTGACATCCATTAAGGCTGCTGGGTCCTGGTTCCGAATGCTGTGCTCGTCAAGAATATTAATTATGGAGGAAATGAATTACAGAAATTTTACAGTAAAACCACTTTTTGCTTAATTTTGCTTAAACAGTAAGCAGAGGAAAATAGTTCTTAGAATTCCGCCTTTCAATTTGCCCTTATTGAGATTTGTGCTGACTTTGGATGCAGCCAGGCTCAAAAAAGCATCTGCTTTAACTGGGAATGTTCCTGTATAGCAGAAACGAAGTTGTTAATACTCCAAGGCTGTATGTATATATGTATAAATATAACCTCATTGCATGTCAGTCACTTTTACTACAGGTAAAAAAGCGGTCAGTTCCAACACCCTGACTCACATTTAGCATTAAATTAATGGTACAATAGGTCATTGCTAAAGGTGGAAAGGCGACAGCTGTGAAACCTCTCACCTACTCACCCCGGCTTATGTGTCTGACTCATGTGGCAAAGTTGCAAATCAGTATATAAATATGTGAAATGATAATGAAGAGATTGCCTGGCAACAATGACGCCATCTTGAAGAAGAAATCATCACCTCTGGATGTCTGCTATTTCTTCTGCTTTCCAAGTGCCACACACACACCCACACATACATTGTTAGTGGAGTGTGTGTTAGTAGAGGGTCATTAGAGAACGCTGTCTATGTGCAAGGTAGCTATGGCCTTGCCGAGACACAGCGGTTCACTCAGAAAACGATGCTTGACAGCACAAAATTAAAGAGCAGAGACTGCTTCACTGCTTCAGCTCTGGGCCGAATGTCTCGCCAGATGTGCTTATAATGAGCCTCATCATTTGCACATCTCCCGGAGAATCCTTTTTATGCGAACAGGAGCAGGGAATGCTGAGACCCTAAGGACACGGATATTTGTTTATCAAACAGACTGCCATTTTCGGATGAAACGGCGCATGGTAATAGCAATTGGAAAGCGGAGATTGTTGTCCTCGACTGCAGTGCATGAAAGAGAGTCACAGTAATGTCAAAACAAGAAAGCCCGTCGAAAGAATATGTTGATGTAAATGCTAGGATCCGAAAAATGACTACTTTCCAGGCAGAAAAAAAAATCGAGCGAGAACAGGAAATGAAGCACGTCTGAAATCTAACACAATTGGTTATTTCAGGAACAAAGTGAATTAGATAAATCTCGTCGTCCTTGAGAGTTTCAACACATGCCATCGAGCTGCCTCTTCGCGCCTCCATATCAACTCGCTCCAGCTGTTGTTTTGCACAGATTTATCTTAACCAGTCTAGAAAACTGACTCTGAATCCTTTATCCTTTATACAACATTCATCCAATTTCTTAAACTAACCATCTTGATTACTTTGTGATATATTACGCCTGACAAATGCTTACAAAACTATCAAATATAAAAACATTAATGCCAGGATCAATTTTGCTTTGATTCAAGCTCAACAGACAGACAAATTTGTTTCGTTTTGTTTGGTTTTGCTTTACTACAGAAATTTATGCTGCTTATTTGAGGTAGGCAGGATTATGGACAGTTGCTTTGGAAACAGTAAATAGCACTTGTAGTCCCGAGGGGATCGCGAATGAACCAGCTTAACAGAAAAATAAAGCGTAATTAATAGTAAACATTCTGTATTTGTGTTTGTTGAACGTTAAGGCAAATTGTTTTATTTTATTGTCTGAAATCCGAGCCACATTCGTTTGTCACATGTAAACAAGGCAGGCATTGAGACGCAGTCATATTCATATTTGCACAAATTCATCAGTTGGAATGAAAACGGATGGAATGGTTGTTTTTGTATCGCCTGAATTGCTGCTGTTTTATTCTTTCGGGAAATTCGAAATACTCATTCCATAACGGGTGCCTGCCGGAGATTTAAGAGCTAATGCCAAGACTTTATCATGCAATCTGTATTTTAAAGCGGTCACTAATACTCGTACATATTACAACAAATCCGATCCTTCTCTGTCACACTGTGTGCCTTTGTGCTGTGCTATTTCCTTAATGCTTTCTCACTGAAGCAGATGCTCCCCTGCCTAACTCTGATCTCTCGCATAAATATACAGTGGAACCTCCTGTCACGAACACCTCCGAACACGAACAAATCCGTTCCCGACCAAAAAATTAGCCAAAATTTTGCATCTGGTCACGACCACATAATCGGCTGCCAAACAAGCACAGCCCTGGCCATTTTCCCCTTCCGCTTAATACACGCCAATTTTTTCCTTTTTTTGTGGCCACGGCCCGAATTTACGCACAAAATATTCAGCACTGGGGCCAAAGTAAAACCTTTTTTTTCCCAACTCAGTTAGTTTTCTTGTTTGTTTACCGTAAGTCTTTGATTGATTTTTTTTTTTTTTTTTTTTTGCTGTGCTTAAAACTCATTAAGCACACACAGCATTTTTTCATTGTTTCTCTGCATTTTTACTCTATAAGCTTCATTACGGGTCCCAAGAACGTGGAAATGGTAGTGAGAGCAAGAAGCCTAAGCGTACAACAGCTGAAATAAAGAAATAATTGCAAAACATGAGAAGCGCCACCATATCCCTCCGCCACCGTCCACCTACGCCAGCAACTACATATACACCGCAAAGGTAACATGCATTAAAATCATCTGTTTTTCATTCAGGTTCATTTTTCTATAATTAAGGTTATTTTAATTTTATTCTGTTTTATTGCCACACATTAAACCCATAATACACTTTAAAAACACGTTTTGAGGGCTGAAACACATTCATTGTATTTACATTCATTTCAATGGGGAAAAATTGATTCGGATCGTGAACAAATCGGGTCTCGGAACGGATCAAGTTCGTGACCAGAGGTTCCACCGTATGTATTTTTTATCTCACAAGGTTTGCATTCAATTCCACATGTAGCCATTTAACTTATTACCCATGTAAAATCTAGCGAGCTAGTCATGCCAAGTCATCAGCCTGCACCAACCATGTTTCCTCAGTTAAACACAAAATGTGGTAACAAATAGTTTAAAGTCTTTGATGCTGTTGGCAAATTGGTCAGCTTGCATACAGACTTGCATCTATAAGTTTTGTGAACACTGTTATGGAGATTAGACACTATTATGGAGACTGCACAGAGCTACACTAACCTCACATCTGCTGATTAGGGTTTGGGATTGGTTGACTGAATATTTGCATGAATGAACAGGTTTATAGGTGTTTCTAGCAATGTTGAATGTACATTCTTTTATTGTATTGTCTAGAAAAGAGCAATATATAACTCTTATGTATAAATCTAGGAAAGGTAAGCCATAATATTATTGACAAAATAACTGCACTCAGCTTTAACTTAAAGTGGTGGTGTCTCCTGAGTGGCACTAAAGAAAAGCATTCACTCAATCATCAAGCTGCATGCTAGTCTGAATCCTTATAATGCCATTGCCAAAAAAAGGCATAGCTAGTATGGGTGAGACGGATGGCATGTGTTAACTCAAGACTAAGACCTATTACATGCAAGATATGATACTAAATTGCGATGCGAAAATTACAAAAATTGAGTATGTGCATGGCGACTGTCAATAGCATCCCTAGTGATTGGTGGTGTCATCTAGTAGTGATGAAGACATTATTTATAGACATGCTCTCAAGAAAGAAAAAGTTTTGGGTACACCCATTGTCAGAACGGAGATGTAAATGACTGCCATAAACGTAGTCAAGAGTTGAAGCTGTTCCAGGACAAGTTCAGACAATATTTTAATATGACTGTGGGGGAGTTTGAGGCTTTTTTGGGTATCACAGCTATTGACTCATTTTGCCAGCTTTTTTTTTTTTTTGCTTGTTCTTATATTGTGTGGCATCCATGGAACCCAGAAGAACCCTCATTTGATTGGTCAGGTCGTCATTTTCCCAAAATTTCGCAACAAACAAGAGGCATCCCAATTTATTTTTCACAACAAATTTCATTCTTGGTTTCTTGGTTTTAAAGACTAATAAGAACACATGTATTTAATGACCTGCATGATTTACAGATGGTAGGGTCTACCGCTGGATTAACAAGGAAGTAAAGGATTCATTTAAAGCCAGTAATTAAGCTAGAATATTCAAATGTAGGTCAGTAGAGGTCAGTGGAAGTTTGTTAGGAATAAGCATTTACCTAGGGTTTGTTGATATGTCTTCGTAATGCAGCTTGTGCTGTAACACCGTTTTGTCTTTGCAGCATGCAGTGCTAACCGCTTGACCCCATTTAGTTCTGTCTCATGCTGCAGTAACAGCAAGAACCAAAGATGGCCCGAGGGCTACCGTTTCTGTGTTATGACAGTTTATTGTTCCAGCCCCTGTTCCTTTGCCTTTCCTTCTGTGGATGCCCATCCATCTGTGCTCATGCCCCGTGGAGATGGTCAGCTTGGATATGCCTGCAATCTCCATACACCGTGTGGGTGGGTCGCTTAGTCTGCCAGAGGGGACACATGGCGAAAAAGCAGCTGGCAGCCTCTGTCTTGTTGTCTAAAAAGGTTATACATTTAAGGCATCTGAAATGGTAAAGTAATGCATACTTTAGATTCCTGGCATGCCTGGCAACCTTCAGTTCTAACATCAGTTCTTAAAAAAGAGCAAGGTTTTTGCTGTCAGATGTTTTTACTGTTTGATGAAAAACAGCATATCCACTCTTAAAGTAATTTTTTTCCATACATGGAATGTTGGTAGTCTCTACCAATATCAGTGACCAATGGGACCATAGAATCACACCGTTTATTTAACGACTGCATCCACTGTCAGTCAAAACTTATGGGGTGCCATTTGTAAGAACAGGTCAACATTTTTCCCATGTCATTTTTACATTGTTTAGGACAATTTTCAAACATTTAAGAGATGAATTCATTCAAAAAGCAGTGTTACGCTTCCTCAGATTAACTCTTGCGGTGGATGTTGCTCAACTACACTCATGATGCATGTGGGATTCTTGAATGATATTGAAAGAGATTAAAGTGTCGGTATTTAAATCGAACAGTTTTTAATGATTGCACAAAAATGCTTACGATTTTTAAAATGTTTAAAAAAAGAAAAAACCACAGCCTGCACGCTAAGCTAAAGCCTCGGGGAATCATGGATTTACGATCCGGGTAGCACCATGTCTTAACATCCTTAACTTCAAACTCTTTTAATATCACTCAAGAATACCACACTTGTGATTACTGTAGCTGGGAAAAATCCACCTCTTCGGACAACCATTAGCAGCACTAGCAGAGCTGGAATTCCCATGGCTACTAGCAGCATGAAATCCTTTTATCTAACTTTCAACTAAGTTGATTTTAATGTATTGTTTACCCACGATATGCATTATTATTATTATTATTAATTTATCGATGTTTTGTTGAATTTGTTTACAAGAATGTCTACAGAAATCTCTGATTATCCATGCAGTGATTAAATAAATTAAACTTAATAATGAATAAAAAGGAATGAATAAACACCACGTTACTGAGAGTTTTACAAATAGAACAAATATGAATCAGACTCCTTAATGTCTGCTAAAGGGAAAATATGCTGCACTTCATCTTCATGAACACTGCCCATATCAGCCATAAAGAAATATCTTGTACTTAACAGTGACAGATAGGAATATCAAAGAGAGGAGCCCTTTTGGCAAAATGAGACTGATTTTCAAAGGGATGCATATATCAGTGCTTTTAAATCTGTTGACCAGGCCAGACGTTACCTTTCATCTCAAGAGCTTCTCTTGGGAAGTACGAATAAAAAATACTTAGTATCTAATCACTTCAAAGGACCATTCAAGATCATGACAGGAATAATAATACACTTGTTCACTGTATAGTCCATGGATGCCCAGGGTTGTGCTTTTAAATCTTCTTTAAGCTTTTCAGTTTAACTATTTTCTCTTGTGTGTATACAAGGGCAACAAAATACTGTCCACAATAACTCCTTGTGGTTACAGAAGTTCAATGTGTGAAATCTCTGGGTTCAGAAAGTTAGGTACAGGAAGTCCAAGTAGTCAGCTCCCACACTTGGCATTGTGGTCTGGTTATATTTACATACTTGGCAGACACTTTGATACAAAGTGTCTTGCTTAATGAAGTTAAAGGTCTTGCTGAAGGACCTTAGAGCTTGGCAGTGCCAAGATTTGAACTTTCTGATCAGGAGCCCAAAGCCAACCACTTAACCATCACTGCCCGGGCGACTGTTGGTAACTTATTTTCCGTCGTTATTTATACGATATTCAGTAAAATCGCATTTGCTTGTTGGAATCATTTGCATTAGGGTAGTCAGCTAGTTTCCAATGCTTTATGGCACACCAAAGTTTGAAGGTTAGCAACAAAGTTTGAAGGTTAGCAAAATGGATCTTGTTTCACGTGCTCATGCTACGTCACAGTGCATCTGAACATACTCAGAAGAATTTGCAATCTGCCCTCTTCTACATACGTGAGATCACAAATGCCCATGAATGACTAGGGTCTCTTTGATTGACTGACGGTGAAAAGAGTACCATCATGCCTCCCATCCAGAGAAATGTTGCTCCCTTGGACTCCTGGCCACGGCTGGATGTTGCATGATTTGAATTTGAACTCATAATATCGCAGTGATACTGTGGATGCTTTTTCTATAATACCACTTAGGTTTTTATTTTTTTAAATGAATTCAGTTTTTTGTATGGACTTGGTTGACGGTTCTTGAGTCCTTCTCCTGAAGTTTAGTGTTTTCTTTATCTTCGAGTCCTTGAATATCGGTCTTGTCTGGAGTTTTCAGTTTTGCCTCACTGACCATATCTTGAAGAAGACCACTGTAAGTGAGGCATCTGAGTTGCATTTTTAAAAATGCACTCTATAGCTCCATGTGCTGTAAATTGACCAGCCCTGGGACTGGTCATTGATCAACAAAGCGTTAACAACTCAATGATCAACACGTTGACTTTTTTTTTTTTTTTTTTTTTTTTTTTTTTTTTTTTTATAAAGTTTATTGTACTTCACGACCTTTACATTGCTTTGTATAGTGTGTTGTGTTCCTTGGAGTTTTTCAGTTTTTTTTTTTTTTTTCATTTTGATGCAGCCCATTGTATTTTGTCTTTTGTGTTTCTCTGTGTCCAAAAAGTATGTTGTATTATTCAATAGTTTCTGTACTGTCTGAAGTCGTGTTGAGCAACATATTTGCCAACAATCGAATGGTAAAAGTGAGATAAGTGGTATTATTTTCCAACCTGCCTAAAGCATTTCTTGCATCATTTGTCTTGTGAGAGTTTGGACCAGAGCATTGTTCTGGCTTGTAGCCTGAATAGACCCAAACAACAATAGTGATGAAAGTGGAAGGGGGGTCTCTCTTTATGAAAAGAGACTTTAAAATGGTATGGTGAGTCATAGCTTAGAGAAGTCCAATACCATTCCAATATCTCAAAGCTGAATCATCAAACACCCAAACAATTATTATAACAATTGATGTCAGAGAAAAAGAAAAAAAAGGTTTCAGAAAAAAATGAAAGAACATTCATTTATATGTTTCTTAGAAACACAAACGTACTCCTTCCTTGCACTTTTTTCCATTAAGCTGAATGCATGGTAGACTTGAATGGTTTTGTCTTATTCAGTCGAAAATCATTTCAACTATGCTTCCGTCTCTATAAACAATTGGAAATTTGGAGATTAATTGAAAGAAAGAAAAAAAAAACCAATCCTTCCGTTCTGGAAGTCTTCTAGTAGTCTTAGAATAATAGGAAAAAGCTACATGTTTTGTCAGACTTTCCAGTATAAAAACACTTGCAGGGCCATTATGGCTAATGGTTTTCAGTGCTTACAGTCTAAAATGTTCCTTTAAGGCCATGTTTTAAACAAGTGTACATGGCAGGAAGTGAAATCCCAGTTTGTTCAGGCAGCGCCTGCTAGCAGTTGGATCTATAAAGTGCCAGCAACAATCTTCTTCACTATCCATCAGCCTGCTCTGTATCCCAGGCCTGTTTCATGACTGCTTGATAGATGCACGTGGCTGAACGGAAATAACTTAAAGTGGTCAAGCACTTCCTGCTGTAAATGGAATTTCCTGTGCCTGTAAGTAAGGGGATCCTGGTTTCCTATTGGCTGGGTTGGAAGTGAGTGAAGATCACTTTAGTAATGGAAACCAATCATAAAATGGAATGTTGGCACCATTAGTAGGGATTGAACATTGTAATAGCATATGCAAGGGACTTCCCTGACAAAATGTGATTTCGGCTCTCGAAAAAAGCAGGTCATACTTTTGTTTCCTTTGGGTCATAAACCAAGATTCGGGGGGGGTTTACCCGAGCTCCTGAATCAATAGTGACTCTGCTTCATTGCGTAATCATGGATAAATGATTACCTTGATTCTGATGTGCATTGAATATAAGGCTTTAATGTTAGAATTAGGTCTCCTTCTCCTTCTGCATGATTTCATTTGAACTGGCTAGGAGTACACATTAATATCACTTCATCCATATCGATTTCTCTCCCTCAGACCTCCACACTGGCCTTGGATATCCTGGTGCAGCACAGTGAGCTTTGATTATAGGCTTGATCTAATCTGTGTTCTTCCTCTTTGGCCCAGAATCACTGGTTGATTTCTTTTTTTTTTTTTTGCCAGTTCAGGATCGATTCCACTTCCTTGTTTAAGTGTCTTCTCTGTAGTTCCTTTTTCCTCGAAGGATTATTTTTCTGTTTTTCGGACAACATCTACATGAACTTTTCTGCTTTAACCCACCTACCTGAATTCATTACATGTTTATTGAACCCTTTGGGACCTTAAGATGTGTTAGGGCAGGGAAAAAAGGTATGTTAAAGTGTGGGAAAAGGTTTGTAAGAGCAAGGAAAAATGTGCAATGAAGAGATTCCCAGGACTGAAAATGTGATTGATTGTTTTCACTTTTCTTTCCACGAAAATTGTTGTCGAGTCTGGGAGGAGTGTATATATATATATATATATATATATATATATATATATATATATGCACCCCTCCACAAATTGAACCAAAATTCTGTCCTGGGTTTGGCCTCAAGTATTCAGGCCAAAATGCCCTGAGGACCACTTGTTGGTCTCAGCCTTGAGTCAAAATACATGACCACAGATAGCAGTTAGACTTTCTGTAGAATTTCACACTTTATCAGGCAACCATTGACGTCATTTACACTGGTTAGAAATCCTCATTTCATTCGATATTGGACTGGACACACAGCATTGCAACTGATTCCATTAACTGCACCAGTTTGGTGCAAGTGTACATTTTCTATACACTTAACTCAGTCCTTTATGTTCACTCCACCATCATATTCAGCTCATACTAAACTTGTGTAAAGTTGTTCCAAGCTAAAAATATAACAATATACTGTAGATAGGATTCATTAAGGTGATGGACAGGCTGACATGAGGTTAGACAGGAATCTCCATGGACTCTGATGTTTGCAGATGACATTGTGATCTGTAGTGCAAGCAGGGAGCAGGTGGAGGAAAATCTAGAGAGGTGGAGGTATGCTCTGGAAAAGAGAGGGATGAAGGTTAGCCGCAGCAAGAGAGTGTACATGTGTGTGAATGAGAGGGGCCCAAGTGTAACGGTGAGTTTACAGGGAGGAGAGAGAAAGAAGGTGGAGGATTTTAAGTACTTAGGGTCAACAATCCAGGGCAATGGAGAGTGTGGGAAAGAAGTGAAGGAGTGTGTGCGAGCAGGTTGGAACGGGTGGAGAAAAGTGTCAGGGGTTTTGTGTGATAAAAGAGTATCGGCATGAATGAAAGGAAAGATGTACAAAACGGTGGTGAGACCAGCAATGTTGTACGGCCTAGAGTCAGTGACGCTGAGAAAGTCAGGAGAAAGCGCTCGAGGTGGCAGAGATGAAAATTCTCTTTGGGAGTGATGAGAATGGATACGATCAGAAATGAGTCCATCAGAGGTACAGCGCATGTTAGATGTTTTGGGGATAAAGTTAGAAAAGGCCAGACTGAGATGGTTTGGACATGTACAAAGGAGGGATAGTGAATATATCGGTAGAAGGATGCTGAGGTTGAAACCACCAGGCAGGAGACCTCGAGGAAGACCAAAGAGGAGATTTATGGATGTAGTGAAAGAGGACATGAAGTTAGTTGGTGTGAGAAAAGAGGATGCAGAGAATGGAGTTAGATGGAGACAGATGATTCGCTGTGGTGACCCCTGAAGGGAACAGCTGAAAGGAGGAGTAGTAAATACTGTAGATAGGATTGAGTGTGTCTATTCTGTTTCCAATGATTTCTTAATTTCTGTGATCTCTTTGCAATTACAGTATGCCATGTGCAAGCCATGTTCATGCCAGTGCAAGCTTAATTAGTTGTTCCACATTTTGCTATTTTGCCTGTTCTTGGCCTTTGTGCTCAGTTGCTTTATTTGTGAATGTAAACTAATGTGCTGCTCACATGAACAGAGAGGGTATAAGGATGGTCCAAAAAATCTGAAACTCTTTCTTAGTGTAGATAAGAAAAGAAGCAAGAATATGATGACTTTTTTGTGTGAAAATCCAGTTTTCTGTACGTTTGCTATTAATTCCCCATTTTTAACATCATTTCATTAATCCAAATACTAACAAAATACAGTGTATATTCTTGTCCATAACAAATAAGGCCAAATATTTGTAATTAAACTAAAGGCCAATTTGCACTTAAGTAAGTCACAGATCACGAGATGCTACATGATTTACGTGCTTAAAAAGAAAGAAAAAGCACCAGTACCATTATCAGTCAGAATTACACTTGAGCTTTTCATTGCTAAAATACAGAAATGTTTTTTTTATTTATTTATTTTTTTATTTCTGTACTTATATTATTGCTTATCCATTATTATAATGTTATAGACTTAATGCTATTGGCTGAAAAACTAGTGTTTATCTACTCTTTCCTTCTTTCTGAACCAAACTGGAATGCCTGCCAAGCAGTAACAAATACCTATAGAGTATTATAATGATGGATGAGGCTCTGAATCACATTGTATTCATGCCTCTGTTGTCCTTTGTACAGCATTCTTTCTGGGTGAAAATACCCATCTACACACAAAAAAAGTGCTGCTCCAGTGGGCTTTTCTTTCACATTATCGACATGTTCTTCCAAAGTAGATACAGATTTGCATTTTTTTTGGCCCAAGATTCATTTAATATCGAGTATGTGTCAATACTGAATCCAAATCCAATGGATATTTTTCCAGGATATAGCTGCACAGTGCACATTTAAATTGTGTTAAGGTGAATAAAAACCATCTTGTGTTCTCCTGCCAGGTGTGAATGAAAATTTACATCTACGCTGCAACTTTAAGGCTTAGGCTACTCGCACCTCAAAGTGCACATCATTGTGCCAAAAGACAACACAACACAGGATGGGAAAATGGGAAGGTGATTACAAATTAGCTCTCAGTTCTATTTTGTACATATAGTATGGACAATGTTTTCCCAAAGAATTGGGGCACTCTTGGGCTAAGAAAAGCCTTTATGGCTGGCCTATTAATCTTTTATTAGTAGTTGCACAATAAACAAATATGTTCAACAACCAGCAAAGGAAAACACCAAAGTACACCCCTGTTTCCCCAGTTTTTATTTTTATTGTACGTTGAAACTTATTACACTTTAGTGTTGATGCACCTGCATAACCGCTTCTGAATTAGGCTTGTGCAATACAAAGATTTAATCTTACGTTATTACTAATAAAACATGCCGAAGAAGCATTTATTTTTCTCCCAGTAATAACAGGACATGAGCTAATCAACATATTAATTTGGAACGATTTGCGCAGGTGGGTTTCTGAACACTTTTAGAAATCCACCATCCAGCTGAGTTCTTGTGGCTGCAGCTGCCAGCAAGCAGTTCCTGACTGCACAGCTGATCCATGTTATTATGCCCCCCTCCACTCCCCTTAAAGCTGGAAATTCTCATTTGCCTGTATTTTTTATTCTTTTTTTACACTTTTGGTTCACTACGATTATATGGAGTCCCCTAAGGGTCATGGTGGGGAAGTATATTTTTGGAGTATCTTACATTCCCTCACAGTACTTTTGCATTCCCTTCCAGTAAGCATGAGGGTTATGGATAAGGTTAGGGTTGTTGAGACACAGAAACCTAGATCCAAAAAATATTTCCCCATCAAGACAGCTCTGTACGATTAAATATTTTTTTTTTGTTTGTTTGTTTTTCAGATGTTAAATTGTGGGCAGTGGAAAAAAAATCAATATTGCACAACGCTATTCCAAATCCCACTGCCTGCTGAACTACACACATAGGCTGAGGTGTGATCTGGCAGCCATTAGAATGATTTTTACTAGGTGGATTCAATAGCATGAACGGTTCACATAGGAATGTAGAAAAGCTGATTTTGCAAAATAAAGTGCAAACCACGCTGTCATATACAACTCTCTAGCTAGCCCAACACAAAGCAAAAGGCAGCACACACTTGGATAGAAAATAATCACCCTAGCTAGGGTTGCACCGATACCGATACCAGTATCGGGTATTGGGCCGATACTTTGCTAAAATACTCGTACTCGTCCATAAAGTGCCGATACCATGAACCGACACTCCTATTTCACTGATCGCTTTACAAGGCAGGTGTGATTCCTGACTTCAATCGTTAGGGCGAGACAATGAGCCGGAAAGTTAACAGAGATGCCATCAACAGTTAACAGTCAAGTTAGTGTAACTCACCATGGACCGGGCTGTGTGCTTAACTTCGCTACGTGCGTATTTATGCTAATCAGGCCGGCTAATGTGTGCAACCTAACCCTGCTTCGGAATTTTCTGGTCGCACTGGCCGGCAAAAATTTTAAGAGCACGCGTGCACTGGCCGGAAAAATTTTAAGAGCACGCGCGCACTGGCCAGAAAAATTTTAAGAGCGCGCGCGCACCGGTCGGCAAAATTTTAAGAGCACGCGTGCACTGGCCAGAAAAATTTTAAGAGCACGCGCGCACTGGCCAGAAAAATTTTAAGAGCGCGCGCGCACCGGTCGGCAAAATTTTAAGAGCACGCGTGCACTGGCCAGAAAAATTTTAAGAGCACGCGCGCACTGGCCAGAAAAATTTTAAGAGCGCGCGCGCACCGGTCGGCAAAATTTTAAG
>JAQLOM010000016.1:12879309-12894497 GCA_030068315.1 Chrysichthys thysi
GTCGGTGCCGAAAATGAAAGTCGGCTTCGTTCTTCCTCTGGCGTGTGCTTTAGTCCTGAAAAGCTCTCTGGTAAGTCCGACTGCACGCATTCAGGCGTCAGTGAAGTTCACGCGCGCTCCTGCAATCAACCACAGACTTACTTTAGTAGTATTTTTTTTATTGTTTGGGTATTTATTGCTGTTTATTTAACCCAGGCTGTAACGAGCCGTGGAGTAAACTAGTTCCTGAGAATGTGACACAGGTGCAGCTTGTTTACGGAAATCCTAAAAGCAAAACATATATACACATATGAACCGTGCGTGTGTGCGCGCGCGCGCGCGTGGTGAAGCTGCAGTACCGGGATGCGATGCTCCTGCACTTTCCCCCCTGTTCATATCCCCGGTGCAGAGGATGCGGCGATGCGCGCGCTGGTGCCTGCATGCTGTGTAAGCTCTCAGTGCGGTGCAAGGACTAAAAAGAAACAAAACTGTTTCCTTTTAGGATGCTGATCAAGTCTGCGTGTTATGCATGCATGCCTCCTTCGCTCCAGTGGCTCCTAATTGTAGGATTGTAGTGCTGGGGCTTGATTTGAATGAGCTCCTTAGAGCTTTATAAAAATGCAAGCACAGCATGAGATTCCTTGTTCAGCAGTATTGAAGTAAGGCTGACATTTAAATGGTGCTGAAATTCATGTACGTGCTGCAGAAGTCCTCGTTTGGAAAGGTGCAGCACCAGAAGTATGTTCAGACGCATGGTGGGTGGCAGTCACGGGCACCGGCTCTTTTATTTCCTTCGTCCTGTGGGTTCGTAAAGAGGAACGTGAAAGCTTGAGAGCCTGCTCGAACGATAGGTTGATTAAGAAGGTCTTTAACGTCACCAACCATGGTTTCTTCGTAATTTCATTTCAAAGGTGAGCTGTGTTGAATCACCTGTATGAAAAGACAGTGACGGTTGTCTGTTCACGCACAAGTGGAAGCACACACACCCCCACACACCCTGTCCCGAAATAGATGGCTGTGTGCTCCTGAGAAACGACTGTACTTTTCCCACTTATTCTTTAGTATGTATCATGATTCGTTTAAAGGTAATGCAGGGAATCCGAAAGGTGTGCTTCAGTGTCATCCCATTCAAGCTACAGTTACCTACAAGTGTAAGGCATGCTGATTTACGTGAATCACGCGACTCCTTGCTTGCTTGGCAGTGTTGAACGTCCGACAGAAAAGAACATCTGTTAATATTCCTGAAGAGGGATTTGCACCACTAGCGTGGTACGCGCTCATGGCTCCGTGCCACCAGTGCATTCTTTTTTTTTTTTAACACACCGGCCTGTGGTTGCTCTGCTTACGCATGCATTGTGGCTCAGAGTTGGCAGAGCCTGCAGCAAGGCTGCCTCTTTAAGGGTCCCTGTAGGTTCCCATAGTTTTATAGCAGGCAGGGATAATAACGCTGACATGCCTACTGTATATCTTGGGGGAAGATTTGTATGCACGTGATTTAAAGGGTCAGTTATTGGATTCCATTCTTGGATCTTTATCCGTGTCATCATGTGCCAATCCATCATTTTACAATTCAAATAAAATGCCCATGAGATTAAAAAAAAAAAAAGACTGTTACTTTGAACAATTCTTTTCATAAGATCAATCATGTGTAATCTTTCTGATAATGAAAAGTGAGCCAGAAAATGCCAGCACCATTCAAACGTACTAGAGCGATTATCTGGGAGCATAGAGCTGTGTCTTGGTTAATTATAGATCACTGTAACATGACTAGCTGATAGACTATATGAATAGGAAGTGAGATACTTTCATATTAAGAGAAAAGGGGGGAGGGGAAGAGATCACCACTCCCAAACCTAAGGGATAACCACCAGGTTTTGCTGGTGGCTTTTTTTTCTTACTCGCCATCAGCATTATATTAATGAGAAATCCAGCGCAGAAGAAGTGGACACCGTATTGTGAACATTGGACTGCAATGCAGTTATAGAAGGGACAGCAGTAATTCAGCTCGGCTAGCTAGTGATCTATAAGATGATGGGTACAATGGCAGTGAGGTCGTACTAGCATGACATTTTGGAAGGTGGACAGATCAGGAGGTGACGGAGCTGGACAGACTATTGAACTTTTGCCGTTGCAGCAGTCTCTTTAGCCAGAGATGAGATGAAGCGAGGGCTATTTCTACTGACACCGCTACGAGTAGCTTTGTTTTTAATAGAGGAAACCCGGGAAAAAAATATGAAAAGCCTTTCGTTTCAAAACAAATCCTGGATTCCACTAAAGAATGCATGTTAATTATAAATATATGCAAGCTGTTCATGGATTATTTTCCTTTGCTTATGTCTTTCCCCAGGGGAGGGCTGGAGGTTCGATGGTGGATCCATGCAGACCGGGATTCTCCCAGAACTTCTACACCGTGTTTATCCCACGGGAGCAGCTGCAGGGCCAAAGCATTGTCAAAGGTAAGAGCCTGCAGTGTGTCTAATGAGTCAGGCGTGCTTGTGTGGGCGTTCTTTGGTTTTGCCCACAGAGCTTTCTGCAACAGGTCTGTTTTTTTTTTCACACATGGATGCCTTTTCTCTTTCTGCCTTTCGCCCTCTTTCTGCCTTTCTCTCTCTGCCTTGCACTGGCATCCACTTAAAGCTATTGTGAAATCATTCACACAGAGCACACTGCATAATGTGCATATGGTGTTCATAAACAGAGCCATTTTTCTGGCAGGGCTGACAAAACTCTCAGCTGATGATTCCACATATTGTATATAAAACACGCGTGTTCATTTTGAGGCAGACAGCAGCAAAATCGTTCAGGCCGATAGGCAGAAATTCTTGTGCTATTATTGAGGACGCCATTCTGCGCTTATATAAAGTGAGCAATAAGGTCTAGCTTTTGTATTGTTTACAATTAATGCAAGTATAATTCTTCTTTTATTACATTATCAGACCAAACGAGGCTTCATAAAAATATAATCCACGTTAAATGAGCAGTTGAGCTGCGCGGCTGTCTATAGTCGGGAAAATTAAATCTTCTGTTCATCTCCTGCTGTGTATATTTGTTGGTAAATCCCCCTCCCTCCCTCCCTCCCTCCTGCACCGTGTTATGAGTGTAATACAGTCACTCTTTTCTTCTGCCTTCTTTTCACTCGGACTAAATAGAGAATTAATGAACATAAATATTAAACACCTAGCAAATGCTTTAATTATTGTCAGCTTTAGTGAATGTTTGCTCAGTGGGCTTCGTTAATCAAACTGGATATGAATTCATTTCTAAATCGGTCACTGTAGCATTTACACAAGACATGCATTATTTAAGAAATTCCAGCTTATTCCAGTTTGCATCCCAAAACAGCTCCTGAGGCATATTTATAAGATGAAGCAATAAGTAAAAGATTCCTCGGTCAAGTTTAAATAGTTTGTTTTTATTTCAGTTTCACAAAGAAATTTAGCAAAATGTGGTTATTTTCCATTAATGAATCCAAAACAAAGTCCAGACTTTAAATGAAATAAGACTATAAAAAGGAAGAAAAATTGGTGCCCTAAAAAAGGAGGAAGAGTTTGTGTGTTTCTATGGTAGCCGACATGCCTGTGATAGCTGAGGTTTGTTACAGGAAGGTTTAGCACATATTGTGCTTAGGGGGTGCTCTTCATTTTGTCATCATTTTGACATTTATAACCATCATTGAGGATGTCGAAAAAAAGCATGGTCATTTAGTTGGTTTAGAAATTCGTTGGGAATTTTGGTTTGGTTTGCCTTGCGGAAACGTTCGCAAACAAGTTTATTAAAGGATTGATAAATATGGCACACTATTTTAGCCTGTCTGGTAGGCATGTAATGATTTCTTGTGCGTCAATAAGAATTGAACCATGAATAATCTCTTTGTTGTGCCTAGCTGTATTTGCGTTTAGACGGCAGAGGGCGCGATAACGTACAATAGCGGGAATACATGCGATCTCACCGTAAGGTACAAGTAACACAGCTATAACGCCTTGAGAACCCCAAAAAACTAGATCTAAAATGGGGAAAGAGCTTTTGTGCAATTGACTTAACAAAGAGATTCAACAAGATTCAGTCTTGAGCTCTTTCTTTAAATATTGTTGAAAGCTTTAAAAAAAAAAAAAAAAAAAGTGTAACAATCAAAAGAGTATCTTAGTAAGTTTTCTGGCCACCCTGAGCCATCAGAAATACTTAAATACAACTTGGTGTAAATTTGCAGTCTGTGGAATAGTGTTCTTCCAAAACAGTCCAAAATCTCTCATAGATGTTCAACAGATCTGCCACGGTATATGTGGTACATCATTTTCATCCTCATCAAATCATTCAGTAAACCCTGTGATTGGAAGTGGGGTCATCCTGGAAGACATCACAGCTATCAGAATAGAAACGTTTCATGACAGAGTAAAAGGGGATCAGTCAGAAGGACTTTGTATTGATTTGTAACGTCGCTTCTCTTTAAGGTGACAAGTACAACCATGAAAGCAAAATGCCTCCTATTGGTTTTTCGTTCAATCTGCCACCCGTTCATTCAGTTGCACATGCTGAAGTAAGCCAGTCTGAGTTCATTTCCTTCGTACCAGGTTCATTTATCCGGATTATAGTCTACAATCCATAATTTGAGACGTACGTACCAGATCAAGTTCAAAACTGAATCGTCTTTCGGTGTTCTGCAGTGGCAAGGAGAGTTACTTTGCAGTCCTCATGGATGAGCCATATGTTTCAATATTTTTCCTGTCAAGGACAAATCTTTGTTTCTCTGCGAACATTGTTGGCGCCAACATTGATTCTGGCTCAATAGGTTTGATGGAATATATTCCAGACAGTAAATGAGAGGCATAATGCTTTATGTACTGCAGCCTTTCTGAATACCAAATAATCAATCATTGTGTTTACAATGCACCTGGATATTTGAGCCTTAATAGATGTTTGGATGTACTGGCCATGATCTCAAATGTTCTCTTTATTCAAAGTGAACAGAGGTTTGGTGTCAAATATCACTGTGCTGTCCTTTCAGAAAGATGCTCCTAAATCCCGTACAGTCGTTTAAAGCTGCAGTGCTGTAGAGCTCAGGTTTTTGATTAAGGTGTAGGAGCTTGTGGTATTTTTGGGTGAACAGTGCTAATAGGGGAAAGGGGTCATCCCCGAGCTTGTGGTGATGATAATGCTGCATAACCCAAAAGCGTCACAGGGGGAGAGTAATGGACCAGGTGGTGTGTGTGAGCAAGGGAACAGGCTGAAAACCTGTGAGCTTATTCTTTCTATGGTTTCTTTCTTCTGTATTCTGTCTCCTTTTAGAGCTTGTATGAGGCGTAGAGGATATGCCCAAAAATGCCTGACGGCCTACAGTGCAAGAAAAACTGGAAATACAGTAAAAACAGTGTGAATTTAGTTTTGTGTCTGTGTGTGTCGTGGAGATAATTAGCCACCATATGTGTGAAAGACAGGAACTGGACGCCAGACCAAGCTGAGCCATGTGGACAGAATTGGAAATGACTCGTCATGGTTCCTGTCAAGCTGCTGACCTTCATTTGTGGAATAGATTCTGAGGTTTTGTTTCTGGGTCTGGATGTCAAAGTGGTGATGTTAAACGGTTGCTTCGGCTTGGATTCCCCTGATTCGTATTTACAATATGTCTTGCAAGGGCTACGGGATTAGTGGTTTTTTTTTTTTGTTTTTTTTTTTTTTCATTTTATTTTTATTTATTAATTTATTTTTTAAGATAAAATCATATGAAATTTTCAGCTCACAACAGATTTCTACAAATCTTCTAAGGATCCTGCAAAGATCATATTTTATAAGGAGTCAAACTATATACAGGCAGACTCTATACAACTTAGCTATAGTTCTAAATACCTATAGGAGAAAAATCACAGTTCAGCATATCAACTGTTTCCCCAGGTTGCCACACACATTCATGTTGACACAGCGCAAACATCCCCGAGCTATTTTGCTATAGCCTATTAAAATTCTCTACAATATTGTCTTTCTACGTTTCTTTCTTCTTTTCAATAACACCGTAGCCTAGCCTTCATTTTCTCAATCTCTTTGCTGGTGTGTATTGTCTCAGACATGCGCTTTTATTTTGTTTTCAGAAAATTTTGAAGAACAAAGAAGACAATCCCAATAATTTAACTGCCATAAGTTAATTAACCATCATGAATAGGAGCATTATTATCTCAGTGAAGCAAGCAGTATTACTTAATCATAAGGTGTCAGTAGTTGGTAACACCAACTGTAGTCGTAACTTTAATTCACTCAAACGTCCGGCTTCCTGATAGCACACCTGCTATCATCATGACGGCAGTTCTACGCATAACATATTGGACCTTTAACCAGATACATGCTGGGTACTGATGCATGGGTATCTTCTGGTTGCAGAGCCCCGCTGAGAAGTGATAAGCCATAAGGGTAAAAAAAAAAAAACAAAAACCATATTCCTGTGACTGCACACTGGTGTGTAAAGCTCCACCTTGTATGGAGAGCTGTATCATACCCCTTGGAGTTTAAAAGAGAGCAAGAGAGAGACTGAGTAGGAGGTACACTGATAGTCACTTTAGGACAAATTGATTTTGAACGGCATTTCCTCCTCCTGGAGAGGAGCTCTTAAAGGTTACTGTCAGAACACATTCAGGAGAACATCAGTGATGCGTTTCACACCTTAACCTCTTGATAACTGCAACAGCGGCACTCGGGAATGAAGTTCAATATCCGTAGTTGTTAATTCAAGGTGAAGACCATTTACAACCTTGGTTGATAAAGCATGTGTGAGTTTGTTGGATTTGCAGAAGGGATGCAGCATTACTGATTGATTGATAAAACATTGTAAACATAAAAGGAGTCCATGGCTAGCGGCACACAGCAGCAGCCAATGATAGCTAGGTGAAAAACGTGTCTGTAGAAAATGGTAGGTGAATGAGTGAGCACTTGCCCAGTATGATGTGACTTCTTGATGATCAGAAGTGCATTTTCAAACTGTAAGAAAACCCATTCTTCTTTACTTCAGTCCTACTTGAGGTAGCGAGGTAGCTAGCGAAATGAAATTAGTTGAAAAAGAATGAGCCTAGTAGTTTGAATGGATGATTAGATTTTTCCTGGCGACTATTGTAGTGTCTTAATCTAAACATATACACAGGGAAAAATAAAGAGAATTAAATGAAAGGGTCTATGATGTTATAGGCTTATGTGATATAATACTTAGTTGTTTCTACACAGACCTACATTGATGTTGACCAGGATTATATTACTGATTGTGCAAGCGTGCCATTCAGTTTTTGAATAGACTCTTTTTAACTGGTAAAAATGCATTATTAAACATTTATCGTGGGTGTGATAACAATTGCATGATGAAAAGGTCATGCCTCACGCCAAAGAAAAATCGTCACGCTTCAGTCAAAAGTTTTTTGGATTCAACTTCGACCAAAAGTGTCAACCACTCAATCCAAGTGAAGTGACGTGCACAATTGGTAACAGATGAACTTTTGGATGTGCCAGAAAATCCACCATCCAGCTACAATTTCGCAATTCATGACCTATTCCCCACTTCACAACAGAAATTGGCTTCCTAGGTGATGAAAGAGTTGTTTACATGTAAGCTAATAATGCTCAGCAGCATCACTCCATGGATTTAGTTTCTATTTTTTGTGTCTTTTTTTTTTTTGTTGTTGTTGTTCCCCAAAATGGGAAAGGCACAGGCAGGAAAAAAATCAGTATTGCACAGGCATATTGGTTACTGACCTTGATATCTGTATCGACAAATAACAAAAAAAAAAAAAAATAATTATATAACACACACACACACACACACACACACGTACTTGTATTCAGTCAGAAAAATGTTAACAATGCTCCCCTAGGTTGATACTACACCAGAAGATTGCTGGTTAGACTTTCTTGTTAAATTCTTTAGATGACTTATTCTCTGTGTTCTTCCTGAACCAAACTTGCTGCTTAGTTGAAAGTAAGAGCATTTTGGATCCCCCAAAGTGCATCATGTTCTTTTTAACTACAAGAGCAGAAACAAGAGTTCACTTGTAAAAAAAATAAATAAAAACACATCACTGGAAGTCAGTAACTTTACTTACTAACATTAATACAATAATAGGAAAACCATTTACAGACATACTAGCTTGTGTTTATACAGGGCTCCTTTTTATTATTTTGAACAAAGGTACCTCAGCTTAGAATTGCAGGCTGGACTTTATAAATGTTTTCAAATTTAAAATTCTTCTTTGCTTTGTTCTTCCTTACCCTGACTCGACACATACTTAAAAGTGAAGTCACATGGCTTCTACCAGAGAACATCACTTTCTTCCCTGTCTACAACAGTAGAAACAAGGTCTCACTTATGAGAAGAAACAACCGATAAGCAGGACCTTCTGTCCCTTTGCCTTTTCTTCTTCTCTCCTTTCTGTGTTTCCACCCCATCCTGCTGCACCCAGTACCAGAGAACAGCCTCATTATCCAGCACATCTCTGTGTATAGCCAAGACTCGTGTGGACTCAGCCCCTTGTTGGGCATTGCTCATTAGAATGACACTCTTGGCAGCTCTATTTTCCCAGCATGCACCAACACAACAGGGTTAAGGGTCTTTTTCACCTCAAGTGACTTACAGAGGAGAAGGTGGCATGCATTTGTTTCTTTGTGGCACCAAGCACGTTGTTTTAGGGCCTCTTTTTTTTTTTTTTTTTTTTTTTTTTTGGTGGGGTACAGCCTCTAAAAGAAGTGCAAATGCTAACAAGTTAGTTAGCAAAGAATTGACTTAATGCACTCTGACTTGAGAGGTTTAAGTGAACCATCCAGACTGGAGATATCCTCCTCATGTGTGGCTACATGTGCTATTAAATATTTATCCCGTTTACTGTGAAAAGTGTGTAAGTCATGATTGCCGGTGTCCTGGCTCAGCATGATTTTGAGGTTGCTCCTAGATCCTTTCAAAACCCTTTCAGAATATGGAAGTTTGACCTTGTGCATGAAGAACCCAGTATAGCTGTGGTGTTTTTCAAACACATGCTATAATTGCTAGATTGTGTTTTTTGGTTTTTTTTTTTTTTGACAAGAAAGGATGCAGGATGTCATGCCTGTTGGCTTTGGGTTGCATTGACTTTATGTAGGTTTACTTTGATCTTTGATTTTATAAGCATGTGAATCAGTAGAAACCAAGAAAAATATTTGGTGGGAATTTGTATCGATGCACTACAGTGGACACTCGGCTCACGAGCTTAATTTGTTCCGAGACCCTGTTGAACCTATTTGGTCACGACCTGAATAAATTTTTCCCGCAAAACATGTTTTTAAAGTGTATTATGGGTTTGTGTGACCATAAAACATGGAATAAAATTAAAATAACATTAATTATAGAAAAACAAGACTAAATGAAATAAACAGATGATTTTAAGGCACGTTCCCTTTGCGGTGGATATGTAGTCGCTGGCGTAGGTGGACGGTGGTGGAGGGATATGGTGGCAGTTCTCTTGTTTTGCAATTATTTCTTTATTTCAACGGTTATATGCTTAGGCTTCTTACTCTCACTACCATTTCTACTTTCTTGGGACCCATAATGAAGGCGTATAGAGCAAAAATGCAGAGAAACACAGAAAAAAAATGCTGTGAACAATTTTTAATGAGTTTTAAGCACAGCAAAAAAAAAAACAGTTTGAAAAATCCTTAATTATACAAAAACGTACTGTAAACAACCAAGAAAACGAACCTTGCATGAGTCGACTTCTGGCTTTAAGGAAGTGGTGAGGAAGATGGGCGGGGAGGAGGTTACTGTACGGCCAATGAACGCACATCTGAGTGAGACCAGTTTAAAGGACACGTGTGTTTGTTAGGTATGCAATTGCTCAATACGCAAACAACAGAAAATGGGAAACCATCGGCGCGTACGAAGCGGAAGGGGAAAATGGTCGGGGCTGTGTTTGTTCGGCACCTGATTATGTGGTTGTCACCAGATTCAAAAGTTTGGTGAATTTTTTTTTCGGGAACCAATTTGTTCGTGTTCGGAAGCGTTTGTGACCAGAGGTTAGACTGTATTTGGCTTTTTGATCGCAGAGCTACTAACAAATTTTATTGCATGAGGAGATAATTTCATATCAGTATCGATCAGAATATAAATGTGAATGCTCCTTTGTGGTTCCTTGTAACTGAATTTGAGCTTTCTGATGATTTAATGTATACTAGCTCCTGTCAAAAATCACTTAAAGAGCAAATGTAACTCTTCTAAACCAATATGGCGATTCCCCTGATCATTTTAAGATGGCTGTATATTTCAGAGAATACCCAGAAATAAAACTGTCACACCTTGAGAAAGCCTAATAAAAAAAAAAAAATTATACTGACCTAATATTTTTTTGTTGGAGTCGAGGACATGACAAGCGTTCAAAGGAGTGCGTTGAGGTCATCCTCATCCTGACAATATGAGGATAGTGCACTTGCCCTTTTTCCATCTTGACCTTCATTGGCAAGTTTGTTTCATCAAGCTGAATTCATGAATCAGTTTTGGAGATGTCTGAGGTCTCGGCGTTGGCATCAGTACGCATGTGCGTTATTAAAAGTGAACATTTCCTGAGTAGAAGCTTTGGTTCTGTTTGTTCTCACCAGGGACAGGCTGTTCTGTTCTGTCTCAGGAAGAACAAATTTGAAAAGGAAAAATTAGGGCTGTGAATTTTTTATGAGGGATTAATGTCTGTGGTGCTCTGTCTTCCTCAGCGTAGAGGTACACTGATCACCGGCATCCGTTACTGTCGCTTTGCATCAGTAGCCAAGATGAATTAGATAAACATTTACTTGGTGTAAAAAGAAAAAAAAAAAATAATAATAATAATTTATTCATCTTCATTTAAGTGTTTAATCCTGGTCTGGATTCTATCCCAGGAACATTAGCTGTGAAGTGAGAATACACCATGAACAGACCAGATTTTAGGAGCTGGGAGGAAACTGGAGAACCCAGAGGATCCCCCAAGGACACAGATATAATATGGGGAACTTTACTCGTCCAGTAACCCAAGCTCAGGCTTGAACTAGCTGTGTGGCCACCCAGCCTCTTCAAATGTAAAAGTCAATTTTACTTATTTCTGTTTTTGCTTGCATGCTGATGTGTTCATGAGTCTAACCTAACAGTCTGCTCCCGTCTCAAGGCCCGAGGCCCAGTTTTAATTACAGCTACTTCCAAAACCTTTGCTCTAGTTAGGCAGCGGATCCATCTTAAACAGCTATCAGGGATGATGCAGTAGCTCCCTGTGTTTTCTAAATGCTTGGAGTTTTTGGATGAAAAAGAGTTGATATGTCGTATTTAAATGCAAATCCATAACGTGCAATGATTCTGACTTTTTGAATCTGACTGGTGTGAAGGTCTTGAATAATTTTCTGTTTTCTGTTGTATGTGTATTATTTAAATATATAAGCAGTTGAATCAAAGAATTTTCGGTTCTATAACAACATGGCTCTGACTGTAACATTAATGCATTAGTTGTAGTAGTAGCAGGCCATACACGTGGACTTGGACAGCAGATGGTCTGCGTAATCAAAGCCTAATAATAAATAGGTTGGAAAAACTTGTTTAACAAAGAAAAATGTATAATCATAGATCTAGTGAAGTTTTATGTAAGGAGATTACAGTTGATCAACGTTAAACATTTACGCAAGAGCTGTGAGATATAACCAAAATCTCCTCTCCGATATATAGGTCATTTCATATCCAGGTCATAATAATACAGTATCACGATACATCACGATTCCTATAAATTCAAAGAATACAAGAGTTAAATAATTCAAGGTGCGAAAAGCAATAAGTTCATAGACTGTCCTAGTTATGAACACGAACGTGCTGCGCTCTGTTCGTTCAGATTTTCTGATCACACCTTCCAAATATAAACCTGGTATAAGTGCATATTTTATCAAGACTGTTGGTAAAATTGCTAGCATTAGCTGTCCAGTGGTTAAAAATGGCTAGTTACCCAAAATGTTTTTGTTTTTTTTTAATATCTAAAATAATAAAACAAATTACGAGTCTTTTTTTCATACATACACCCTGGATGTAAAGATGATATTAATTTCTACATGTTTTTGTTTACAATTTGGCTGGGGAAAAAAGTCAACCTCTAGTATGCAACTAATTACCAGGTCTGTGCTAATGCACCGTAGACAGACTGTGATTTGAAACAACGGTGATGGCAACATCACAAATAGCCTGTCCAGTCGATGAAAAAACACAGTGAATAAATGAAAGAGCATAATATGAAGTAATAGATGTTTTGCTATCATCTCACAATACAAAATTGTATTGCACAGCCCTACATGTGCCTTGTAACAGTCTGTAAAGGGTTTAGGGCAGAGGACTTTGTGCGTTCCAGTTGCTCGGAAACAAATCAAGTAAACAGTGTTCGAACATAAGAAATGGAAACTAACGTGTGCATGTTCCACAACATGAAATATAAGTATTAGTCGATTAAAAAGTACAGTGTGTCATTTATTAATAAATGCTAAATTAGATTCATTAAGAAATTGCTGTGGTTTATGGGAAATTCAACACTTTGAGAAGTCCTGTTATGGGATAATGGTCATATTTGGGTGTTAGCAGTAATTTCTGATATAACAGCCTGTTTACTCGGCTCCCACTTTTTAGCAGGAAGAAGTACATGGGAACAGAGGTTGGCAAATAGGCCCAGTCTTTCAGAGGATACACAAACACATATAGACGCACAACTGAATTTCTTATACAGGTTAAAAGGCTAGTATTCGCTGTAGAGTTTGTAGTACTCTACACTGATTGATGCTAGCAATGGGAAGACTGGGCAGCAATTGATTATCCTAAATGGAGAAATTAAAGGATTACAAAGTCGCCTAGTAATCCATCTGCCAGTCACATGCCTCATTAGTGAGAGAGAGAGAGAAAAGGGGGAGAATGAGAGAGAGATTTACACAGAAGAATGGATTAGTTTTAATATCTTCCTCATGGGCTTGTTTTCATCAACATGCAGCAAAGAATTCAAACTTTTTTTTTTTTTTTTAAACTGGATCTGCATGCAGTGGCGTCTGCGTCGCGATCCTGCTTCATTGAGATCACTCATATCTCGTTTTCTGTCTGCTGTGAAGATTTATTGATTCGCTACAGACCAGCCTGGTGGCCACATTCTCAAAATAGACGTTTATTTGTTCTCCGGCGGGGAGAAATGTCAAATCGTTGGGAACACCATGTGATCGTTCATATATTGTTCACATCTGATTCATGACCCACATCTTTAATTTAGTTATTTATATTGGCATTACAGGCTGGCCCTGTGTGTTATTATATAAAGCCTATGTTATGGAGGTTTCTTTCCTGCTTGTGTGATGTACGGCTGATTCAATAAAAACCAAGCACTGCATCACATTCTGTTGCTCTCTGGATTTGTGTGCATTTCTTCTTTGAGATGGCACCATGTGTATGAGTCTTTTAGCTTAAGTGACAGTTCTGGAAATATCAGCCCATCTCTTTACAATCTAGAGAAAGTTGCTATTATTGAAAAAATTTTTTTTTTTTTTTTGGGCAAAATAGTCTTAGTAGTCTTAGCAGCTGTGTAAGATTGGATGGAATTTCTGAATTGCAATAAGAAATAAATAATAGTTTTAAATAGCAGTAGTATTTCTTTCTTTGCTCAAGGATATAAAAATGGTCAGATGAGTATTACCTGGAAATTTGGTCAAATGAGTCATCAAAAATGTATTCTTCCATAGTGTTTTTTTTTTGTTTTTTTTTTAAACCTGCTTTTGTTGTAATATTTAAAGAAAAAAAATCTGGACCCGGTACAGCATAGGGTACAAGGCATGCAAATGGACCTGGGCCAAAACCATAAAGGAGGCCATTGATGGGAATAAAATAGCCATATTTTACAAAAGGCAGGTTGTGAAATAAGAATAGTAAAAGCATGTGTGATTAAAATGCCCTGCATCATTTTGGAGCCATAGCTGCTCATTTTCAGCCCACTGATCTTGAGTAACAAATCATATCACATGTCACCCTGTGGAGTTAAACCCATTAGTTTAGTAAGGCATGCTAATATAATAGGAATACAACAGTGCAAAAATGTAAATCATGCAGTGAGAAAACCCGTGAGAGAAAACTAAAAGGAGGCAGGAAATGCTAAGACTGTAACAGTACCTGGCCGAAGTTTCTCTCTACACCCAGGTGGAGCTCTTTCATGTCATTGTTAAGAAATGAAATAATCATGGTGAGTCCTAGATGCTACTAAAGCATGTCGTAATCATTTGGACTGTTTAATTCTCACATGTGGGTGCACTGGGGTGGGTTTTGGGGCAGTTTGGATGTTCTCTTGCACTCATAAAAGGTTTGAACCCATACAGGGCCTAAGTGTAGTTTTAAACTTGGTTTTTATAAAGCGTTATCTGCCAGTCAGTCATCATCCAGGGTGAATACAGGATAAATGCCACCAAATGGTAGCCAATAAATGTGGCCTTTGCCACCATTTGTCTTCCTATTTTTGGCCTATTCCCTCGCTCTTATCATGTGACAGCTAAAGAACAAGGTCCCTCTGAGTCACTCAAAGAAGAGTGCTATCTACCCTCTTCCACATGCATGAGCTCATGATTGGTTAGTTTCAGTCTGACTAGCAATGAAGTGCGAGTATGCTATCCCTTCCATAAAAAGAGCAATGTTAATTTTATTCTTTTAGCCTCCTGGCCACATGATTTTGTTATTCTTGGGATTCGGGCATCTACATTTGGGACCTGCTATTTTCAGAAGCCTCAGTCTGTCATGCCAGAAGAAAAAGTAACTTTAAGCTATAGATGTTCTGCATATATCGCATGAAAGTAATCAAAAGTGCCCGAACAAAACATTCTGGCGCATTAGAAAGTCTTTAGTCATGTAGAAAATGACCCACAGTAGGCAACTGAACAAGTAGAACTGCTGGTGGAAGTACCCCTTTTTGTGTGTCCACACTACAGTACAAATGATCATAGCTTTTAGAAAGCTGTTTTGAGGAACCTTTTCTAGCTCAGGGTAGGTACTCTCCCGGCCCTAGAGGAACCATGAGTGAGGTAAGTGTATAGTTATTGGTCCAGATGCAAGTGTATGCGGATTTGTCGAACATATGAGCCAATGCAGCACCGGCGACTGCCATTTAAAACCATTTGCAAAATTTTAGCTGTACAGTGGCTTGCAAAAGTATTCGGCCCCCTTGAACTTTTCCACATTTTGTCACATTACAGCCACAAACATGAAT
>JAQLOM010000016.1:12894597-12904663 GCA_030068315.1 Chrysichthys thysi
ACACACACACACACACACACACACACACACACACACACACACACACACACACACACACACACACACACACAGTGCTAAAAAGAAAAAAGCAGCAGACGGAAAAGTTCAAAAAGGAAAGTTTTTTTTTTTTTTGCCGAGTTTCTGACATGACCAGGTGAATGATGAAAGGAGAGAAATCAATAAAAATGCTCCCGCTCTGTGTTCTCCTTCCACCTAAACACAGCAAAGAGAGAAACCAAAGACCAGGATCGCATACAGTACAATCCTCCTCCCTTCTCAGATCACAGAAGAAAAATATGCCATAAACCTTTTTTATAGTCTCATGGGGAAGCGTATATAGCTTGCACTGTCTCATGTGGCTATAATTTTCCTCAGTATTGATTCTGGGTATGTATAGTACCTGCACATTTAGTACAGTGACCTCTAATGTCGCAGCATAGTTAATATAGCAAAATAAATGGTGTGAAGGTGCAATATTCTCAGACACGCTTCATCTTTATGACTATTGCGTATTAATCTTTCTCTTCCCCAAGCTGGAGAAGGTAATTTCATCTATCCATAGTGCCCTTGTCCCTCAGTGAAGCCTGCTGCTTTGATTATTAACAATTCTGTGGGTTTAGTATGCTAACGATCTGGAGTTTTGCGCGATTTTCTATGCATTGTGAGCCTCTAAGACACTGTGTTAATAACATCGGGGTACTCAGAATGCATTTGTGTTCATTTTCCCAAGGGCAGTTCCTTTAGAAAGTGCATTGAATGCCATTTCAAATGTCTGTAATGGCTATTCCAATTCTAGTTTCATTTTGCTAGGGAATGAGACCAATGTTGTGTGAAATACCTCTTTTTTTTTTTTTTTTTTTTTTTAAAGTTTGCCCATAATTTATAAAAGTTCCCAAGTTTAAACAACAAAATTTGCAACAAGCATCTCAAAGACTTAGGTAAGCATTTCCATGAACAGATTCTAATCTAGTTTCAAGAAGTATTATTGTAGGACAAGGGTGCGTGTGTGTGACATTTCTCCGAGCGAGTCAAGGCCATAGCAGTCAGCCTGACAAGCACGTTCATCATAGAGCCGCACTACTGATGGATCTGAGATTGGCTCCGTTTAGCTAGTTTTAGTTTCAAGGAGGCTTTGGGTCACGTGAAAACACACTTTCTGCTCACATTTGTAGTTGCATATTTTTTATTTTCACAATGAATGAACAATTTTGACTGGCAATTTGAGTCAGTAGTTGTATGACTAAGCTGTATTTCTTAGCAAGGCAACTTTTGTGTACTTTTTGGGTTGGTGTTACTCATTTAGTGCTATTTTGGGGCATTTGTGTCTGTAATACAGGATTGGGTTTCTTTGTTAGTGAGGCTTTAGAATGCTCTTGAACATCCAGCGAATATCCTTTATCTCCCCTAAATGATTAGAAGAGAATATCCACAATAGAAAGACATTAAATTCTTTACTTTTGCCCGAATCATGTTTTTTTTAAAGCATTTTTGTCATCTGCTCTCAAAGACCACAGTGCTATTTCAGCAAGAGGAAGTGCGGTTGTACTGAATATCAGCACGGCTGTGATTCATTTGTCGGCCACTTGCCATTAAAAGCACAGTTAATCACAGCAGTGCTGATATTGAGTATAACAGGACAACCTCAACTGTGGTGATGTGATAAACAAGAAATTAATATCGAGTGACATTTGACACAATGTGGACAAATTTTCAATTTATTTTTGCATCACAAAGAAGCTACACTCACTTTATAGCATGTTGGCTAGCTATTTCACGCTGATTTGTACATTCCTGTTAAAGGAGCTTCGAAATAAAAACAAACTAATGAGCTTTCGTATTTCATATCAAAAGTCATATTCCTGAAAAGCATCATTTTGCATCTGCTGATGATGGTCCTAACACTATGATCATGTTCATAGTGATCATTTCGAAGTGGGAAATTGAATTTTAACACAACAAGCAGAGTGATGCACACAGTGAAACTTCTCAGTGCTGTTACTGCAAAATATCAACACTCTTGGAACGTCGCTTGATTTATCAGATGAGTGGATCGTAGCTAACTGTTGTGCAATTATGTTTAAATAATCCAAATAGAATATCTAATTCTGAAAAGTAATCACTAAAGCACAAGGTGGTGTGCTGTTGGAGGAAAACAGTCAGCAGTGATGTACGTGATGCGGCCTGTCACAGAGTGGAGTTTCTGTTCCCACCCTGAAGTTGATTGTATTT
Source organism: Chrysichthys thysi (assembly GCA_030068315.1). Lineage (NCBI taxonomy): Eukaryota > Metazoa > Chordata > Actinopteri > Siluriformes > Claroteidae > Chrysichthys > Chrysichthys thysi. Next base: position 12,896,827 of record JAQLOM010000016.1, read on the forward strand.
TCCAATAACAGCAAGTGTTTATGGTTAGATTTAACGTTGAAATATCCACTTAACAAGTTAGTTTCTGTTACCACTTACGTTATAACAGATTTACACAGTTCCTGGGTTGCCCCCCATCTTGTGAAGGTAACTAGATAAAACAATACACCAACACTGCAGACTGCTTCCAAAAATGTAATAAATAAACCTCTCCTAAACGAAAACTTCCCCTGATCAACTATTACTTGACCCATTCACACTGACTGTCTTCCATACGTGTTCCTTTGTAAACTGTTGTTATAGAAATTGTAGTGTTAGAATGAGGGCATGAACCATGAAGCTAGAACTATTAGCCAAGCTGCTGTTATCCAAGCTTAATCAGCACCATCTGAACAATCAGAACTGAACATTCAAGGCAGTTGTGGTATAAACAGATTAAACAAAATGCTTAGCATACCATATTTTGCGTTGAGAGTCCACTTATCGTTGTCTTTTCTCTATTTTTTGTATACTTGTTCATCTGCTCACATTAAAATAGAGTTTAAAAATGGAACACACATAGCTGATTTCAAGGTGATTATTTTTCATCATGAGTTTTGAATTTGGGACGTACATACTAGTTCAGTTAGTCCAGTTTTCCAACATTACGAACAACTCATGTGCAATTATCATGAAATGCCATGAAATGCGCCCGGCAGGGGTTCTGTCACCCTTGTTACAGCGAACCACTTAACCAGAGCACTGCTGCGTCTGGAATCTCAATTATAGCATCTAAGGTCAGAACAAAACGGCCCCTTACAGCAAGCTTCAATTATTGCATTTTAATTGAGTTTGCAACATAGCATTGCATACACACTTTTCTTCAGAGTAATTCCATCATGTCTCAGCCCCTGTCAGCTACCGAATGAGAGTTTTGCATGTCAATCTGGAGCTGGAACGGCACGCACAAAAGTCCCCCTGCAGCATGCTGGGAAAGGGAAAAACGAAGGCCTTCAATTTACCTCATTCTCCCACTGGAGAACCTGGCAGGCAGCCATGTGGTACTTATTCATCGGAGGCGTTTAGGACTCCGCAGGAACCATCTGGTCCATCATTCCAGTCACAACAAAGAAAATTATCAAGTTTATCAGCCTGAGACTTTTCAAACACCCCCCAAAGCAGCATTTTAGTTTTCAGTTGCATGCTTATATAATGGTAAATATCTTTGAAGTTTAAAGCAAAATTATGATAACTCACATAGGCTCTGAAAACCATTGGAGTGTACCATTTTGTGAATTGCCATGGCAAAATCTTTACTCATATGAGTCACTTTTGAAAAAGAAGTTAAAAGAAACATTCATTCATTCATTATCCTGCTGGTTTTGGGGAGGTCATATTAGCAACAGGTTGAAAAGGTCAGTCCAGAATTCTCTTTTCCTAGCCAGAGATTTCATCTCTTTGGGGAAACAGCCAGTGAGCATCCTTATTCGGTGTCCAAATCACCTCAACTGGCTTTTTTCAGTTTGCTGTTGTGCCCTGGCTCTCTGGGATTGACAGACTCCTCACTATAGTATGGAGAGTTAACACAGCAACCCTACAGACATTAATCATCATGACGATTCAGCTTTATTATTATTATTGTTGACAAGTTGATCACTATTCTGTGGAGATAAACTGCAGCTGAAAAGGGTCTGTATCCACCTGGAAAGTGGCTTTTTCCCTGCAAGGGCTGTCACGTACTTTAGCATGGTACTAGGACTGGTTTGCTAATTTCCCCAGTATTTGCTTAGTTCCGATTTTTCTTTGAAGCAGCTGCACAGATCCAGTATCCCACAGTGAGGCTGATTCCTGTCTCAAGAAAATGATCTTAATTAGTCAAATTGAGATAAAATGAAGTGGTATTCCAAAGGTGTACCTTCATAGATTTAAAGTGCCAGTTTACACTTTACAGCTCTGCTAAAGCTGCACCAACCCAATCTCATATGTATCTTTCACTCATTCTTGACATTGCGCAGGGCTGGATTTAACCTTGGAGCCCCTCAGTCAGCTATTTCAATGCCTTTTTTTGATGCCTGGGGTTCTGTGAAGGCTCAGGCCCCCGGAAGAAGGATTTAGGGCTTGTGTGATAGACAGTTGAAAAGAAAGAGGTGACCACCAAAGACAACCACAAAAACCAAACATTTCATATTAGATTTCGCAGAGTATTTTAGAACTCAAGTAAAGAGTTCGGAGGGAAGTTTGGGTCAGAGTGCAAGGACAGCCATGTTACATCCTCTCCGGGGCAGATTAGGGTCTTTCATAAGGGTCCAACATTGACTGAACTGCATAAGGTTCAGAACCTTAACCACTGAGCCAACACTGTGGTAGTGTGTGGTGATCGTGAAGGATAACTGTTAGGGCCTCGTGCAAGACCCATTAAACCCCAACTGATCCCAGGGTCCAAAATTCCTTCCAACGTACAATATGTAAGACAAACTCTTGCCGGAATGCTTTGTTGTTATTTTTGATAATCACCCCTTGTAAATTACCACTAAGTGTACATCTAGAAGAAGCATTAGCGTTTGAGGAAACTGGTTTCAACATTCATTCAGACTTTGTGTCATTGACGTAACATGAAAATGAAATAAATCCAGGCGAAGGGATTTGGGAGAGTTTGAGAGACTTGCCTGTCCACGTGGAATTGGAAAGTATTTACATTATTTTGCATTCATGCTTTAGTAATATGATTTGCATGATAGCCAAAATGGTTGTCTTCCCACAAAATCTGACACAGTGAGATGTGCTTTAGTTGGGTGGTTTTGGGTGGATCTGTGATGCAAATTTGAGCCTGTGATGGCAACTTTACAAGCTCCATTAATGTTCAGCATTTTTTCACAATTATTTGCATGTACATATATTCTTTTGTTAGCAACTTGAAGCAAAATCAAGAGAGCATTCAATCCAATGGGCCAACATTGTCTCTTTGGCAGCGCCTTAACCACTGAGTTACTACTGCCCCAGTGCACAGTGCTACTGAAGTCTTGAAACTCAGTCAGACTCAGAAGGTGTTGGCCAATTTTAACACATAGCCATTATGTGCTGCTCTTAACATCAGGTTTGACCATAAATCCTGCTGTTATTCAATGACAGGTTTAATATTAATGTGCTCCTTCTAATATATTATTGATTCTATAGTAACAGCTTATTCACAGAAAATACGCCAGACAATCTACATAATTTCAAGCTTATAATAAATGGATTAATATACGTTATATTTTACAAGGAAAAATGTGTACCTGGAGATATGGTGCAGTTCTCTGTAAGAAAATATAAGGTGTCTCCAGTGTTGGCAAGTCGGAAAGCCTTCAGAACATTGTGCTTTTTGGTTTCTCCGTAGCATGACAGCCTTTATCTTATAATAGCACAGCCCAAAGGGTTTTATTACATACTTATTTATTGTTAGTATTAAATTACTGTACTTAGACTCTGTTTTGTCACTGCCTACACCACCTGAGGCCTGCCTGTGCCTACTGTCTCTCTTTTTCTCCATGTCTCTGGCTCAGACCCATTGGCCGCCCTTCACAGAGCAGTGCTTCCCTGATAAAGTGTGGCATTGTTTGTGTGGGAGTCTGGCTCTCTGAGAGCCCTGTGATGCATGGTGACACCTTAATTTGAAATTTTCTGGACTGTGTGCACACGTACGCGAGTGCATGTATGAGTTACTGTTCTAGGCCCGAAGAAGTGAGCAGACGAGTGAGGGGCTTCAGGTGAATTTTATTGAGTCAGCAAATTACGTCTGATGTAGAATATGGGATGTGAAGAGAAAGGCAGAGGAATGGCATGCAGGACTAAGAGACTGAAAGAGATAATTAGACTGTGTGTCATTATTATGGTCATTACTCTCCCTGACCTGTCACCACATAATACAGCAGTGTCATAAAGACCAGGCTGAGGATGAAGACGATGAAGAGGAAATAGACCGGGATTGAAATCACTCAGGATCATTTGGCTCTGACCCCAATATACACCATGAATCGTATCCAATAGATACTTCAGAGGTCGGAGGCAATCAGTGTAATAACCACACATTTAGAAAAGGCAGTTAACAGTGGCATAATTTCAGACACTTCCCCGCTCTTTCTTTCATAATAGCTTTTAAGCAACAGAGGATTCATCACTGTTAGAGAGGATGACTCAAACATGACGACAGTAATTCTTCATCCTTCAGTTGCTTGCTTGCTGTCTTTGGGTCAGATTTTAGGGACTTCAACTGAATGACTGCTTTTCCTTTAAAATAATCAACTCGGATGCAGTGCTAAGGGAGCACCTGTGCTAGCCAGTGCACAACAAGTATTTTATTTATTTAGTTTTTTTTTTTAAATTTAATTCATTTAATAAAAATGTTTTTTATTTAGTCCTGAAATACTACATGCACTCAATGTAGACAACAGACCTTGCTAATGAATTGTGCTAGTGGTGTTGGTTATAATTTGGAAATTGGATTCTTACAGCCAGATGAAACAGTTTGATTACATCTTAATGTAAATGCAAATTAGCGTTGTTTGAGCTTATGAATAATTAAAAAGTCAAATGGCTTCACGAAGCATTATAATGTCAAACTTGCATTAGCCATGAAACGGCCTCCTTAGAAAATATACAGTATTTCTTTGTTTGTAATGTATTCTGCCTGTTATGTTTTTCTCTTTGACTGTTAAATAGGGTTACTATTGAAGGAAAAATCGTTTAAAATTTGTCAATTTACAGAAAAATGTTTTTAGCTAAAAAAAAAAAAAAAAAAAATAGAAAAAAGTTCCAAGGGGTAAATTGGGATTTGTGTGTTATTCACATAAACCACAGCAATTATGACTTACAGGTGCAACTGGCTATCCGTTTAGAAAAACAGATAATTGTTTTTATCTTATCGTTAAAATTAAAGGTTTTTATGCTAAACTATGGACCCAAGAAAAGAAAAAAGGCACCATTTCTAATACAGCACTTAGTCTCTTTGGTTTAAGAGTGTACCAGTGTAGAAAATCTTGTTTTGGCAATTGTATTCTACCCCTCACTAAAATGCTTCATATTAATGAAGGTGTTTGCAGCAAACGTATCTGACAGATTTATCCTTAAAAAGGTCTACATTGATCTCATCAGTTGTGTAGACTTTTTACATCGCTGTAGACCAGGCATGTCCGATCTTAGCCGGAAAGGGCCGGTGTGGATGCAGGTTTTTGTTCCAACCAAGCAGGAGTCTCACCTGAACCTATTAAAAGCTTAGATCAGCTGGTGAAACAGGTGAAATCTGGTGAGGCTCCTTCTTGGTTAGAACGAAAACCTGCTCCCACACCGGCCTTTCAGGATCAGATTGGACACCGCTGCTGTAGACTGTTGTAGTTGTTTCAACCTAAAGTGACTCTATTATCAGAATTTTGTCTACTTCTTGCAACTGTGCTGATTTTGCAGTACTGCCTGATTAATGGTTTTAAATGGATGTAAAGTAGATAAACATTTTGGGCTACAATAGGGTAAAATTGGGTAAAAATTGATGGTAATTTGAGGGGAAAAAAGTGGAAGGAACATATGATAAATATTTGGGGGAAATGGTGAGAACTGTTAAAGTTGCATAGGAAGTGAGAGGTGCACTAAATCTATTCATGGGTGCCTTATCAATTTATGTACAGTATTTTTGTTCACATAAATCAAAGGGTATAAGAAGCTACAGGTGGATTTGGCTGCTAATGTAGAAAAAGGGATTGGTTGTATTCTATTAGTTACTTTAGTTTGTTTTCTAACCTTATTTTAAATACTAATATTTAAAATAAGCAGCTCAGAAATGGCGAGGGGTGTGCGCGTGTGTGTGTATGCAAGTTGATGTTCAGTTGCTTACTGGCAGAATTATCAGTCCCACTGTGTCACAAACACGAGTTCCTCACTTTAAAAGCTATAATCCTTTTAAATTTAAGCACCTGCATTTACAGCGGATTGAGCTTAATAAGCACAAATACAGGAATGCAACTTAGACCACTGATGAGATAAAACGTCCCACTGTAATGCAGCACCGTGGGAAAGAAGCTCCTCTGTTGTTGCTCTGAAGTGTCCTCAGTCTGGAGCGGCTGATAAGTTATGCATTGTTGTTATTTCGAGTGTTTGTGGTATTTTTTTGTGAGGAGAACTGAATTGAAGATCCCATGAAAGCACTAAGCACAGCTTCTCTTTGAACTCAGAGACAGCCCTGCCCGTGAGGGGGGTGGGGGGTGGGGGTGGGGTGGAGGTTGAGCAGAGGAGACGTCCTTGGTAATTGGGTGAAGGGGATGAATGTGTGGGTGTGTCTGATTTACCCCACAAAGCCTTTTTTTCTCCTTCCCCTGGCCCACAGGCTGAGGATGCTGAAAGAGGCGCTCCAGGCGCAGAACTCACTTATTCATTTACTGGAAGCTGCTATTCATTTATTAGAATACGAAGCATGTGGGAGTGGGGAGAGGAGTGGGCATGGGGAAAATTGGCTTTGCAAATTTTATGTTCTGTTGAAGAAAACCAGCTAGAGCCAAACTACAAAAAAAAAACAAGCCTGCACCCACAGATTAATATGCACATTTGTATGAGTAATATGAGTAGGCTTACTAATGTTAACGTATAACATATCTATTATCAGAATCTTAATTCTATACTTAATAGACTTTTGGACACCACATTGCTGTGGATGTATCATGGAGCTCTTCTTGTTAAAATAATAAACTTGGAGTAATTTGTATCTGTAGCAAGCTGGTTAGCTACAGAATCTAGGTGGCTCATGTGGGTTCTAAGCCCTGTTGAATGACCGGTTCTGATTGATCAGTTAATTTTGTAGTTTTGTAGCAAGGTTTATATTTACATGCATTCTAAAATGTTAATGTTTTGTATAACAACAACTTGCATAACTATGATTTAAAGAAAAAAAGCTCCATATTTGGAGATTTTATTTTTTTTTTTTTTAACATTTTTGAGACTACCTGACGTGTTTCAGGTTGTTCTCAGTAAGATGACAAGCTGTGGGTATTTTTTTTGGTCATTATTAATTTAGCTGTTTGTAGCTTCAATAATGTTAGTGATAATTTAGATTTGTTTTGTAGACATTCCACAACTGTAAATGGATAAATAGTACATTATGGAAAAAAAAATTGGTATATGAGGAATAAAATACTTTGGGACATTCTAACGAAAACTCCCACCTCCCCCAACCACCATGTTTGTGTTTTATTCCTTAAATACTGATTAACAGGGAAAATCTTTTAATAAGTGAACAATCCTAGTCATTTTCAATTATTTAAAGATGTGAGTAGGGTAATGAATTCTCAAAAGTAGAATTATTAACTAGTCTAATCACAAGACAAACTTCTCAATGAAAAACTGGGTTCAAAATAAATACAACCTAATTATGGTTGATGATAACTAACATTTCACTATCAGCCCAAGAACAACACTAACGCTAGTGGTCTCAGCTACAATGACTATCTCTCTATATATACACACAAACATACACAAACACACACAGTGGATATATGACACTTAATTCGTTCCGAGACTCTGTTCGTCAACCAATTTGTTCATGACCTGAATCAATTTTTCCCACTGAAATGAATGTAAATACAATTAATGTGTTTCAGGCCTCAAAAACATGTTTTTAAAGTATATGATGGGTTTATGTGTGGCAATAAAACAGAATAAAATTGAAATAACCTTAATTATAGAAAAATAAAACTAAATAAAAAGATGATTTTAATGTGGTGGATACGTAGTTGCTGGAGTAGGTGGACGGTGGCAGAGGGATATGGTGGCTGTTCTCATGGTTTGCGATTATTTCTTTATTTATTTCAACTGTTATACGCTTAGGCTTCTTACTCTCACTACCATTTCTTTCTTGGGA